>JANHZT010010004.1:440586-455099 GCA_032468215.1 Stegonotus admiraltiensis | reverse complement strand
TTTTTTCTACCTGTTCAGTGCCCTGAGTCCTTTTGAAGAAGGGCGGTATATAAGTTGAATAAATAAATAAATAAATAAATATACTGGGAATTTGCTTCCAGAAGCTTTGGGGAAGCTGGATTCACTTAACCACTGTAAAAATTGTTGTAAAATGGGGTCCAACTCAACTCAACAACCTCAAATGACTCACAATGGAAATTCCAGTCCCAATTGTGATTATAGCATTTAGACTTATATACCGCTTCATAGTGTTTTACAGTCCTCTCTAAATGGTTACAGAATCAGCATTTTGCCCCCATCAATCTAGGTCCTCATTTTACTGACCTGGAAATGATGGAAGGCTGGGTCAACCTTGAAGTGGTGAGGATCGAACCCCTGGCAGTCAGCAGAGTTAGCCTGCAATACTGCAATACTGCATTCTAATTCTAACTATTGTGCCACTGTGGCTTGTAAGCTGAGGACTGCCTGTATTGTGCCAATTGCTGACTTTAAAAATTATTTAGAGCATGAGGATTTCTTATGGTTAACTTTATTTTACTTAGGGTTATTATCCACGTGGTTGCCCAGTGTCATGAAGAAGGATTGGAAAGCTATCTGAGATCCTATGTCAAGGTATCAATCATATAAATGTGCTTTGTTTAAAAATTGCATGATTAACGTGACTCTGAATATTTTTTTGCAAAATGTAAGCTCTTTTATTTTTCTTATCCCAAGTACGTTTTTAAAGGAGAAACTTATATTGCTTCAGAATATAAAACTGTACATGAAGAACTTGCCAAAACCATGACAACGATCTTGAAGCCATGTACTGACTTCCTCACAAGCAACAAGCTGCTTAAGGTATACGAGGAAAAATGATGTTTGTATCATCAATTGAAGAGTTTCTCAGATCTGAAAAGAATTTTAGCACTTCATAATTGTAATAATTGACAGTAACAGTTATATAAGTTATAGATATAAATGAATATTGTTTTTACATACTAAACAATGTATTACCTGTAAATATAATTGTATTACGTATATACAGTAGATTATGTGAGTTATAGTCTCACTTTAGGCATGAAAGCCATCTCAGTGAGTTTGGGCTGGACACTTTTCTCTATCCAACTCACCTCCATAGGGTTGTTGTAAGGAAAATTGAGGAAGAAGGAGTATTACATATATGTTCGCCGCTTTATTAAAAAAACGGGTTATAGAAAAAAAAGACTTAAAACATGAATTTACTTGCTGTTTTGTTTCTTCAATAGTATTCCTGGTTTTTTTTTGAAATTTTGATCAAATCGATGGCCCAGCACCTATTGGAAAATGCTAAAGTAAAGGTAAATGATCTGCTACTTCAAGAGGTTATAATACCCATTTTTGACCTTTAAAAATGGATCTGTCTGTCTCTGTCTCTAAACCCTACTGCCATTTACTGGCCACAAAATAGTGGTAATGCTGTCTAGGATGATGAGAATTGTACTCTACAGATAGTAAGTTGTAGAAAGCTGCAGCAAATGGGAAGTTGTTTACTTAAAAACGTATCTATTTTTCTTATTGAAATATAATCGATTTTGGTCTATAATTCCAAATATTCTCTTGATACCGTACTTACATTTTCTGTAACTTTTCATTGCAAGAAGTGGTTAGTACTATTCCTTCTACTAAACTAGTTGAATAAATATTTTAGAGTAGTATTTCTTATAGCTTCATAAATACCTAGATAAAGTTATTTCAATATTTTTGAACACTACGGAATTCTTGCAGTTGTTTCAGAATTGAAAACTGTACACACACATTATGGATGAACAGGATAATTTTGCAGCGTTCCCATTTGTAAATTCTAATTTGTCTGTTTCTAGTTGCTGAGAAATCAGAGATTTCCAGCATCGTTTCATCATGCTGTGGAAACTGTTGTCAATATGCTGATGCCCCACATTACTCAGAAATATAAGGATAACCCAGAAGCTTCAAAGAACGCAAACTATAGCCTTGCTGTCTTCATAAAAGTAAGTATACTGTATGTATGTCCTCATTAGTTCTTCCAAGTGTCCTTGAATTGCTCAGATGTATTATCTTTGTGGGCATTTATTTATTGAAATAATTTCTATTTCACTAGGCAGCTTACAAGAATCTCACAATGGTTATCTGTGGTATTCTCAGAGGTCTTTTCCAACATCAAAGTTCAAAGGCATCAATACTGTCCCTATCCTTTATTCTTTAATGTCCAGCTTCCACTTCCATGAAATACCATGTACAATTTTTTGTATGTAGAGACACATCATGGCATTTGAATATAATTTCCAATGCTTTCATGGCTACTCTACCAAGTGCTAGTCTGCAATGTGTTTCTTGACTGCTTATTCCTTCACTGTTGAAGGATTATCCTAAAAGGCAGAAGTGATTCATTTCTCCAATATCTTCATTGTCAATTCTAAGGTTGATTGTTCTACTTCTTGTCATTAGTTCTGGTCTAATTTATATTTAATTTTCATCCCATTTTCTCCCCATGGTCTTTGATTTTGAGTTCTAGGCAGGGTGGGCTTCAAAAATTTTAGCAAGGGGTTCTCTGCCTGGTTGTTGGGTGGGCGTGACCATGGCATGGCCTAGTTGGCAGGGGAGGGTGTTTTTGCCCTCCCCATTCTGGGCTCCGGTGGGTTTTCTCGAACCTCCAGGAAGACGAAAACAGCCTCCACAGGCTCTGGACACCCTCCGGTAGGCCCGTTTTTCACCTTCCCCGAGCCTCTGCGCGTGCCCTGCACTTATCTGTATCCAAAGCGGGGCGCATGGGGACTCCTGGGAGGGATGGGGCAAGGTGGGAGGGGCCAGCCAGGAGTGGGATTTTGAGATTCTGTGCACAGAATCTTAGCTAGAGGTTCTCCCGAACCCCTGAAAACCCCCAGCAGCCCACCTCTGGTTCTAGGGTTTGCAGATCCTTTGCATTTTTACTGTTAAAAAGTGTCATCAGCATAGTGCAGGATATTGATTGTCCAATTTTAAAACTATGTTCATCTTCTTCATCTAGTTTCCCTTAATATATATTGCATATAGGTTGAATAAATAAGAGGAGATTCTGCTCCACTTGTTGCATTTCTTTGCCAACCCGGAGCCTGTCTGTTTTGCCATGTTCTGTATGTACTGTCGGTTCCTGACCTGTAGTTTCTCATGATCTGGGATTTTCATTTTTCATTTTCCCACAACATGATGTGATCAATACAATTAAAGGATTTTCTATAATCAATGAAACATTCTGCATTCATCCAGTTGTGTACATTCTATTTTTAATAATATTTGTTAGTTAACACTGAGTGACCTTGAACTGAATTATTCAACCTAGAGAATTTTGATTTACAAATCTAAAATGTATGTACTGTGAAAAGGTCTAATATTTGGCTATTGTTTGCCCTTTAGATTAATTTATTTTCCCCAAATATCAAAGAAATGTAAAGAAATGTAACTATCAGGAACTGTTTTATTTTGTTTTTGCTTTGCTTTTGCAGCGATGTTTTACCTTTATGGACAGAGGTTTCATATTCAAGCAAATTAACAACTATATCAGCTTCTTTGCTCCAGGAGATCCAAAGGTACTACAAAAAACAATTCCTGAACTGGGAGATAATGAGAGTATTTTCCTATTATGTTTAGGGATATTTAAATACATGAACTTTCAGTGGGGTTAACATTTTGTAAATTCAGGGAAGACTGTTGTTTTGTTCTTCTTAGAACCCCAATCTTATGATGATTGCAGTCATTCCTGTGTATAGGTAGTCCTCAATTTACAACAGTCATTTAGTAACCATTCGAAGTTACAACGGCACTGAAAAAAAGTACTTGTGACCATTTTTCACACTTATGATCATTGCAGCTTCTCCATGGTCACGTGATCAAAATTCAGATTCTTGGCACTGACTCATATTAATGATGGTGGCAATGTCCCAGGGTCATGTGATCACCTTTTGCGACTTTCTAACAAGCAAAGTCAATGGGGAAACCAGATTCACATAACCGTGTTACTAACTTAACAATTGCAATGATTCACTTAAATAATTGTGGCAAGAAAGGTCTTAAAATGAGGCAAAACTCATTAAAAAAATTTCCCACTTAGCAACAGAAATTTTGGATCCAATTGCGGTTGTAAGTCGATGACTGCATGTAATCTACACAGAATCTTCTTATTTATTGCAGCCTGCAGTAACTAAACAATAACTAAATTGAATTGGGCTTCTTATCTTCAAGATAGGAGTATTCTTATCTCCAACATATTAACATGTTGAGTTTCGGTTAGAAAGTCAACAGACAGTGTAATTAGGTATCTAAGAACTTTTCAATAAACTTTTAACAAATGAGCTTGATAGGAATATCATTAATACAATCACCTGCAACTTAGCTAAGGCTATTGCTTAACGCATTGTAAGCCGCCCTGAGTCTCCGGAGAAGGACGGCATATAAATAAAATAATAAAATAATAAAAAAATAAAAACTTCTTCCTATGTAATGTAGATCCAGAAAACTGTTTATTTATCAAAACTAGAAACCGCCCATCTCCCTCACAGAGAGGTTGTGGGCGCTGGTTTTTATGTTAAAAACATAAAAACTGAATATAAAAATTGAAAGTAGAGGCAAGGATAGTTAATTTCAACATTAAAAGTTACCGTATTTTTTGGAGTATAAGATGCAGTCCCCCCCACTAAAAGAGAGTGGAAACATTGGTGCATCTTATACACCGAATACAGCCATTTTTGGTCTCCCGAAGCCCCACCCCACTCGTCCCATTTTTGCGAAAAATGGGCCTGTTTTTTGCAAAAACAGGGTGCGCAGAGAGTTTGGGAGGCCTCCAGAGTGCTCCTGGGGGCTTGGGAGGGCAAAAATGCCTCCATTTTTGTGAAAAATGGGGTGCGCAGAGGGTTTGGGAGGCCTGCAGAGTGCTCCTGGGGGCCGGGGAGGGCACAAACCTTTTTTTCCTTATTTACTTCTTCAAAATCTTGGTGCGTCTTATACACCAGTGCGTCTTACAGTCCGAAAAATATTGGTAATTAAAAGGTGGAGTAGTCTTTCAGGGTGCTAACCAGCCTCATGGCTATGTGGTCTTCTGTGAGCCCCAAGTGGTCTTTAGAGATTGGGGACCCACCTCACCTCTGGTGAGAGAATGTTCCAAAGGGCAGGGCAACAGCAGAGGAGGCTCTCTTCCTGGACCCCACCAGTGGGAATTGTTTAACTGACAGTGTCCACAGTATACCTTCCCTCCCTAATCAGGAAAAAAACTTGTTTATTCAGAATACTATGACCAGCAAGCATAATTAAACTGCAGCCCATGGGTTGGGGACCCCTGCTTTAGGGGATATTTTTGGTATATTCACATCTATATCAGATTTAGTTAATTGGGCTGTTAGGGGTTAAAATGTAATATATGAGACTAAATTGTGGCATGCTAGTTCTGCAAAATTGCCTTGGTCCTTTTTCTAATACTATATTGATGCAATGCAGTAATCCAGACCAAAAAGTTGATTTTAAAAATCTGTTATATGAAAGATTTTAACAGATGTTGGGATTTTTAATTTAAATCAATTAGATGATGAGGCTTTTTTCATTTTTTTGTGTTAGAAGATAAATATTGTTGTATATTGCCATCCACTGGCAGAATATAAAATTGCAAAATCTGTTCATAACTTGATTTGAATCAGTTTCAGAAATTATTAGAAGTTGCTGTTAATATACTTGGTGCACAATCTATGCAACTGCATCAGAAATAGAAAATGAATCAAGAATGGGCAAATAATCCATAATTATTGTGTTTATATGCATCCATACAATTCTTTAAGATTATATATATTGGACATATAGCCATTGCTTTGCTTATATCTAGGATATTGAGCCAGTGATGTAAAGATTAATTTCCTTGCCTTTTTTGATTAATATCTACTAGATCATAACTTATAACAATAACATGTTTTACAGGCTCTTTTTGAATTCAAATTTGAATTTCTTCGAGCAGTATGCAATCACGAACATTACATTCCTTTAAATCTTCCTATGCCATTTGGAACAGGCAGGATT
This sequence comes from Stegonotus admiraltiensis, assembly GCA_032468215.1. Lineage (NCBI taxonomy): Eukaryota > Metazoa > Chordata > Lepidosauria > Squamata > Colubridae > Stegonotus > Stegonotus admiraltiensis. The sequence continues at coordinate 449,066 of JANHZT010010004.1, read as the reverse complement.
CAAAGATATCAAGGTAAATTCATATTTGATGTAGCTAAATTGAGATTCTTAAAAGAGTAAACATATCTTTAAAAAATCCTTTATATCCTAAGAAATATACATTAGAATTCTGTACTCCAATAAACATAAGTTCTTCTTCCTGCTTCAGTTCTGTAGGCAGTACAATGATAAAGTAAAAATACATAGGTAATTTAATATGTAATTCAGTTTCTTACTTTCTTTGTTAGGCATGAGGGGAGTGAATGACAATATGCTAGTTTTTGTCTATCTTTGCTTCTTTTTTTCTTTGAATTAGCTTTCCTTACAGTGGAGTCATATGATATTCCTGGAGGTAGGTGTGAAGTGTGTTTCCCAATCCTAAACTTTGATTTTAAAAATGATAATAATGTGTATAGAAAAGCAAATGCGGGAATTTCATGCTTGAGTCATGCTAGAGTTTATTAAAAGAAACATTTAAAACATGACATATCGGCCTTCACTGGAAACAAAATGAAAATGCATAAATATATCACAATAAACTGAAAAAAATAAAATGCAGAATGTTCTTTATTGTAGCATTTGCTTGGGAACCTAGAAGTCAGGGATAACACAGGGTCTGGTCAAAAAATTCAACATGACAGCCAGTATGGTGTAATTGAAGTTCTACCCATTTTTTACAGGTTTCACACATGCAACCTTATCCGAGGGACAAGTAATTAGTTAGTAGTAGTAAACCAGCTAGTAGTAATTCTATATATTTTTTATTACATCTGGTTTTGATAGAGCTGGTTCTGAAAAAGTGTAATACAGCAATAGCATTCAGACTTACCCGTATTTTTCAGAGTATAAGACGCAGCTTAGTTTTTGGGAAGGAAAATAGGGGGGAAAAAATCTGCCTACCAGGTATTCATCTGGCTAGCGTCCTTAGTCTGGTCAGCTTCAGCACATTAGTTTTTTGGTTTTGAGCGCTTTGGGATAAAAAACAGCTTCTAAAGCACAACTGATCTTTGGAGAGAGAAGCAATGAGAAAAGCCACTTGCTAGCCCCTCGTTAGGGCTGAAAAAAAGCTTCGAAAGCACAGCTGAGAGTTGGAGGGAGCAGGCAAAGCACAGCACAGCTGAGAGTCGGACGGAGCAGGCAAAGCCACTAACACCTCGTTAGGGCTGAAAAAAAGCTTCCAAAGCACAGCTGAGAGTCAGAGGGAGCAGACAAAGCCAGATCACTTCACTTGGTAGCTAGCGCCTTGTTAGGGCTGAAAAAAAAAAGCTTCGAAAAAGCTACATTTGGAGTATAAGATGCACCCAAATTTTCAGCCTCTTGGGGAGGGAAGTGCATCTTATACTCTGAAAAATACAGTATATACCACTTCATAGTGCCTTCACAGCCCTCTCTAAGCAGTTTATAGAGTCAGCATATTGCTCCCAACAATTTACTGACCTTGGAAGGATGGAAGGCTGAGTCAACCTTGAGCCTGTGAGAATATATGCAAGTGGTGTAACCGGCACACAATGCCAAGTTGAGGAAAGGACCTCCTAGCCACAACTATCACCTGCTGTTTGACCAGAAGAATATCTCCAGATTACGCACTGGGTCTGTCTAGGGCAGTGGTGGCAAACCTATGGCATGCGTGCCAGAGGTGGCATGCAGAGCCGTCTCTGTGGGCATGTGTGCCATTACCCCAGCTCTGTTTTAGGTGTCTGCAATGCCTGCATGTGCACCTCCCGCTGGCCAGCTGATCTTTGGGTCTCTGCTGTGCATGTGCAGGGCATGCATGGGGGAGAGCATGCATTCACAGGAGGCAGGTGTGCATGTGTGGGGGGCGGAATGCCCCCCTGGGGATGCATGCATGGAGTGTGCGCGCACATGCGCCCACACCTTGCAGTTTGGGCGCGCACACGCACTTTGGGCACGTGGTGCCTAAAAGGTGCACCATCACTTGTCTAGGGTAGTGCAACCCTATCCAGGACCAAAGATGATAAACTCCCAGATGTAGCGACAAACCCCCCCCCCCAAGCAGACAATCCCTCTTACAAAGATTCACCTACAGCTATTTAATCTTACTAGGGGTCATATGAAAATTGTTATTTATCCGGTTTTCTCTTTCTCTAAAATTATGTCATTTTTTAAATAGGCTGTGTGTGTATGTGTCTGTGTTTATAGGCATTGATGAATTTATTGTGAATGAGTTTTTCAGTCTTCTTTTGTACCCATTCAGTCTTTCTGGACTCATCTAAGAGGAAGACCAGCATAGAAATAAAATAAAACTGTGTGTTGCTTGATTTCAGATCTTCAGCTGGACTACTCCTTATCGGATGACTTCTGCAAGCATCACTTTTTGGTGGGACTGCTTCTCAGAGAGGTGGGAAATGCATTGCAAGAATTCAGAGAGATACGACAAATTGCAATCGGAGTTTTGAAGAATCTAATGATAAAACATTCTTTTGATGACAGATACGCTTTAAAGGTAAGCAGATTGCCAAAATGTTTACTTTGAAAGTTAATTATTAATATCTTTACATACAGAAGATTCTAATTACATTGAGAATTCACAAATTTTTACACATGATCTCTAATTCCAGGTACTGTTGTGTTCTAATGGTGTGTTCTAGGCACTATTGGCTTCTCCACTCACTATATAAAGTATATATAGTAGACCTGCGCTGCTGTGATTTAAACATTGTATTTAGTAGGAGGCTTACAGAGTGTCCAAACCTCTTCTTGTGCCCTTATTTCATTTTCCGTCTGGAAATGACTATTAGAAAATATTTTCCGTTTAGTTCTTGCCAGATTAAATTTGCTGTCCTTTCAATTTGAAATAGAATCCCAGATCTTAAAATTTAAACTTTCAAAATAATAAATGTTATGATATTCAAAAACTTGAAATATTTATGGTCTAGTCCAGTGATGGCTAACCTTTTTGCCATCGCGTGCCAAAAGCAGGGGGAGCATGAGGGGGTCACGGGCGTGCGTGCCGACACCCATAATTCTATGCGCCCCCCCCACGCATGTGTGTGTCACCCCCCCATGCTCCCCCCGCTTTTGGTACGTGATGGCCCAGTAGACCCATTTTTCACTCACCCCAGGCTCCAGAGCCTTTCTAGGAGCCTGGGGAGGGCGAAAACGGCCTTCCCCACCACCCCTGAGGCCCTCTGGAGTCTGGAAATGGCTTGTTTGCTGACTGGTGGGCCCAGAAGGCCCAAGAATCAGTGTGCCAGAGCTGAGCTTGCGTGCCCACTGATATGGCTCCGTGTGCCACCTGTGGCAAGCGTGCCATAGGTTCACCATCACAGGTCTAGTCCTAGGGGAGATCTTTCTAAACCTGTAACATCCTGATTCATTTCCAGTATCGATAAATTGATATCACTATACAATGAGGGGGAAAGAGCTGATTGGTTTTAATATCTAGAATATTGCTGTCCGAAGTACAAGACACAATAATAAAAGAGTAGCCCTATACATTTACAGAGGTATATAAATATCTGAAAAGTAATCAAAGGGTCATACATTTCTGGAATTTTCACTTAAAACTAAATCATTTATTTTAGACAGTAGATTATCAGAAGCCATTTACAAAGCAATCAAATTGGCCCTAATAATGCGCCCCAATGATTTCAGGATTTAGAGAATACTTATTTATTCCATAGAAAACATTGCTGAAAATTATTCTGTTTCTTTATAACTTGTTGATTTATTTTCTTTAATATGCTTACGTATATTTATGCTTTTTATTTGGTGATAGAAATTGTGGAAGAGGGAGTAATATAATATTGATGGATTCTCATTGTATTCCTTTGTCATAATTTATTTTGATGGGTTTTTTTTAACTTCTGTTCTGTTTGCACTCCTTTCCTTTTCTTCCTTTTTATTACTTTTATAAGTTGCCTAGAGTAGTCCCACAGTGAGATAGGCAACAAATAAATTTAATAAATAAATAAGTACATAAGAAAATGAGAGCGCAAATTACTCATGAAATTTTAACTTTTATGAATTCTCACAGAAGAATTTATTATGAACAGACAATGTAATATTTATTTACAAAGTAACCCAATAATTGAGTAAACTTTAACTTTACTCCTTAAACTTAAATTTGGATAGGATTATTGTGCTGCTTTTCCTCAGGCCATTGAATAATTAGCAACACTCTTTTCCGCATCTGGAAAATGCTATCACTTCAGCACTCCAAGTTATTTGAATCTCACAGATATTAGGAATTAGAAATGTGTTGACCTCTTAAAGTATTTAATCAGTTTGGCTACTGGTATCAAGGAACACAGAGAATACATCTGTGAATCTGATTGAAAATCCTTCTCTGGTAACTATGCATTCATGTAGATTCTCAATGCTAAACATCAAACCCCGGATGGTTATAACTAAATGAACAACTTAAAACTGATCAAATTTATGGGCATTTAATGCACTTTTACTTTGGTTTAATAATGAACTTAAATATTATTTTACAGAGTCATCAAGCAAGGATAGCTACCTTGTATTTGCCAATATTTGGTCTACTGATAGAAAATGTTCATCGAATTGATGTCAAGGATATTTCACCCTTCCCTATCAATGCTTCTAGCAGTGTAAGCATATTTTTTAAAAATAAAACCATCATATATCCCAGTGTGTAAATATCTCTTTAATATAAAAATTAACCATATCAAAGGATGAAAAAATGTTTTGCATTTTTTAACAGGGTGCAAAGGATGAATCACTTAATTTACCAGCTGCAAATCCATTGATGACTCCACAAAAATCTGTGAATGCCCTTGATAGCAGCCTTCAGAAAGATTTGTTTGGTGCTATATCAGGAATTGGTAACCATATATGGAATTCAGAAACTTTTAAATATAGCTTTTAGTGACTTGCAACATATATGCTTACAAAATCAATATTTATAATGACTGAAGTTGGGATGTGACATCTTAAATTCTCATATTGCTGTGAAGCTTTTGACTAGGAACACATTTGACTCTCTAGGAGACTAATTTATTTCTTCACTTGATGTTGAGGTTGAAATCAAGTATTTGGCAGGAGAAAATGGGACATATAACTATTTGATTTCAAATCCTAAAAGTAAAAATGAAGCAATAACTTCCATGACTGAAAATGGAGCCGTGTTGTTATGAGGTTCTATTTCTTCCATTGATAATCCCAATGTTACTCATTAGTATTAAATACACACCTAACCCTGATACTCCCCTCACCCCTATTTCAACATACATAGAAGTAGGCACAGGTCAACTGTTTATCCCTAACTTGGTGAATGACTGAGGGAAATGTTAAGTCAAGTAAATCTTGTGTGGGTATTGCTAGACTGGGTACAGAAGATGATAGAAAATATGTCACTGTGAAAAAAAATATTTTTGGAATTTCTGTTTCTCTAGAATACTTTTCTTCATCAGTTGAGACTGTAACACATCCCTTTTGTGTACATTTCATTATTCAGCACCCCCATATACTTGTTCCACTCCTAATGTTAATTATGCGAGGAATGCAGATTCGAGAGGTTCTCTTATAAGTACAGACTCAGGAAACAGTCTCCCAGAAAAACATGGTGAAAAGAACAATTCACTAGACAAGGTATGAACTTTTAATGCATTTGTACGTATTAACAAAATATACAGCATCTTCTTGTTCTATTACAAGTGTCAGGACAGTCAGCCTTTCATACAAACAAGGATTTGTCATCGAATTGAGAAGTCAAGAGGGATGACTGAGCCTGTACCTTGGTTATGTTGACTTCTGACTGATAGGTCTGTTGTTAATGCAGCTGCTGTTTCTATGCGTGTTGAGGTCTCCCCCCCCCCCCCAGTTTTTTACATTTTCAGTCAACATTGTTAGATGCCCAGAGTCACTCTGTGAGTGAGAGAGATGGGCAGTATCTAAATTTAATAAATAAAGTCATTAAGTTGAGCTGGGGTGGCCAATTAGATTGAAATAATTAAATAAATAGTTTCTGCCAAGGAGAAAGGCTAACTGTTTCATTTCTGTCATAAATAAGATGCTGTGTACGCTACAGTTACATAGTCTTACACAGATTTAAGTAAATTTTCAATTGGAAAAATATCACATTTACAACATATTGTAGCCAATCCCTTTAGTTTGTGTGTGTGGCATATTTCTGTCTTAATTCTAAAAACCTTGCAAGAGGAACAATGTGTTTTTAAAAAGTGTCAACATAGTATTTTTACCTTTTTAATAAAATGGTAAGTCTTCAGTGGCACAAATCTAGTCATTAAATATTACAGATTGATTGCCTAAGCATATTTTGGTTGATATAGTACCATATACAGTTGTCCTTTAATTGGCATTTTACTTTTAGCATTAGGACTGAATTCTTGTACACTAAAAAAAACCAATGGTTTAATCCATTTTCTCCTTGACCTGCCTTGTGGCAGAGGGAAAAACCTCTCAGGAGACATTCTTCATCTGCAGTGTATAAAAGTGGAGTAGAAGAGCGCTATTTATCGTCCAAGAAAAAACGGGTCACGGTGGATTTTTCAGTACTGACAGCTCTGTCCTTACCAGAGAGAAATTGTCATGCAACTCTTCCATTACAAGTAGAATTTGGGGTTTTTGTGTGTGGTTGGTTGGTTGGATGATTGGTTGGTTTGACTGTAAGAGTGCAGTGACTCCTGACAATTTTGCTAAACCACTGAAGCAGATTTTTAAAAGAGAAAATAGCTCAAATGATCAATAAATGACACCATATATATGTTTGTATATGGAAATGTAAATTTTAAAAAATTGTATACGGAAATGTAAATAAAACAAAATTATATTTTTAAATATCTTTTTAAAACTGCTTCTAGCAAATGATAAAGTTGTCGTTAAATCTATTCCCTTCTTGCTAATGGATTAATTTCTAATGTGAAACAATTGACTATAGTATTAAGATTTTCAAACTTTTAAAATGCTTTTTATTTAATATGTTTTCAGAGTGGTAGTTAGCTTTACTAATTGATCTTACAGCCTCTTTGGTGTTTTTAACTTACCTGTTGATATATTTAAGTTAAATTTCTCCAAGATAGAGGACACAGTTTTCTTCCAGCACCAAATATAGTAGGAAGCAATTACAGCATAGAGGAATGAGACTGTGTGGTTACCTCAGAAGCATAATTTCATCCTCAAGATAAAAAGAAAAATTAATGTATTTGTTTAAATATAATGAGACTTCCCCCCAATCCACACAAAATTCTGGACAGTATACCATCAATAAAAACATAATAAAAATAAGTATATCAGAACAGTGATAGAGTAAAAAAATAATCATTGAAGACAAAGATAATCCAAATTGAAATAAATTCAGATTCATGAGGGGAGACAAATGAAGGTTAATTGAAGCATATATGGGCTCGAACTGGATTTTGTCAAACTGTCTTTATCTTGCATGATGCAAGTTTTTATACTGCGTTGTGAACATCTCTGTCAGATATTCTGAGTTACCTACTGAAGTAAATCTTACTTCTTACAATGTTTGTTAATAACTATGATGGATTCTTTCTGTTCTTCATGTTTGCTGTGCTTTGGTTATAATGTCTGATTCCATCCTGCACTGACTGGTATTTTGTGTGTATATATTTCTGGTTTTGCAACTGAAATATGCAATTCAAAATTAACAGCTCATGGTTTGTCTTACATATGAAATACATAAACATTGAGTTATGGCTCGATCTATAGATTATGGGTAGGGAATTGTTAGTCTTTGGGTCAGATTGGCACTCATCCTCTTAGATATATCAGTTTCTCCTTGTGTGCCTTGATTCTTTGAGATAGAGAAAAATGCTATATATGTTGATCTTGATTCTATTAACAAAAGGATTAGAATCAAGATCACATGAAGTATGGTATTAGTACTGCTTTATAAAAGCCTTAGTAAGACCACACTTGGAATACTGTATCCAGTTTTGGTCACCATATTATAAAAAGGATGTAAAGACTCTGAAAAGAGTGCAGAAAAGAGCAACAGAGATGATTAGGGGGATGGAGGCTAAGACATATGAAGAATGGTTGCAGGAATTGGATTTGTCTAGTTCAGGAAAAAGAAGGACTAGGGGTGACATGACAGCAGTGCTCCAATATTTGAAGGGCTGCCAGAAAGAAGAGGGGCTCAACCTATTTTCCAAAGCAATTTCTGAAGGCAAGACAAGAAGCAATAGATGGAAACTAATCAAGGAGAGAAGCAATCTAGAACTAAGGAGAAATTTCGTAACAGAACAATTAACCAGTAGAATGGCTTGCCTTCAGTGGATGGGTTCTTCATCACAGTGGGTGCTTCACTGGAGGCTTTTAGGAAGAGACTGGACAGCCACTTGACTGGAATGGTATAGGGCAGTGATGGCTAACCTTTTTGCCATTGTGTGCCAAAAAGCAGGAGGAGTGCGGGGTGGTCGCGCGTGTGCATGCCCACACCTATAATTCTATGCACCCTGCCCCCCCGCGCATACGTGCATGACCCCCCCATGGTCCCCCCGCTTTTGGCATGTGATGACCCAGTGGGCCCA
>JANHZT010010004.1:420804-440486 GCA_032468215.1 Stegonotus admiraltiensis | reverse complement strand
TCTTTCCTAGTATCTTCCCCAATTGGTCTCTTATGGTTATGCCCTCCCCAGGCTCCAGAGGCTTTCTAGGAGCCTGGGGAGGGTGAAAACAGCCTTCCCCACCACCCCTGGAGGCCCTCCAGAGGCTGGAAACAGCCCATTTTTCGACTTCCGGTGGGCCCAGAAGGCCCGAAAAATCAGCTGGCCAGCATGTGCCCGCATGCTGGAGCTGAGCTAGGGCAGCGCTCGCCTGTCCACCAATATGACTCCGCGTGCCACCAGTGGCACGCATGCCATAGGTTCACCATCACGGGTATAGGGTCTTCTGCTTGACTGGTTGGACTAGAAGACGTCCAGGGTCCTTTTTTACTATGTTGTTCTTTTATAAAGTGTAGGGAAGAAAATTCCTTGATTATTTTTTAAAGCAAGCACTTTTTTTAGAAGGCCAGTGATTAAAGTGGTGAATGTGGACTCCTGGTTCAAGTTCACCTTTTTTTGGGTGACTTTCTGCGAGTCAATCTTTCTCAGCTTTACAGGATTGTGGAGAAAGAAAAATTGCTTTAACAAATTAATAAAATAAATACAAAATCTGGAATTTTATATGAAAGAGCATCCAAAGGCTAGATGATAGATGAGTGCTTCCAGCCTTGCAAATGTAGGAAATGACCCAGAAAAGCTTGCTCATATTATTAAATACAATCACTTATTTATATCATTATAAATATCATATTTAAGGAAGTTTGATGTAGGAAATATGTAAACATAAAATTCAGTTTTGCCTGATTTTTTGGTACGCTGAATTTTGTAATCATCTGTACTGTTCTCATATGAGTGTTAGAATACAATCGTGTCTTCTTTTTGAGAGATTGGGATGCTTGCATTATTTTTTTATGTTAAATGCCTTGTTTTTCAGAACCAGCAGGCTTGCATTTCAGGAAGTTCTGTTGTTCGTTGTGATAAACTTGATCAAGCTGAGATAAGGAGTTTACTGATGTGCTTCCTTCATGTTTTAAAAAGCATGACAGACGGTAAAGGGAACTTAAATGTTTCATAATACATTTGGAGTAACCTTTTGGATAACTATGTATTAGCTGTTTGGGGCAAGAAAGGATCCTTATAACTTTGCACATGCCCAGCGCTAAGTTTCTCATAATATCTCAATTTTTTTAGCCACTGTAATGCACATGCGCACACACACACACAAATGTGTTGATGTGTTACTTATTTCTTTGGTACTGTTTCAACCTCACTTTTGGTACCAGTTACTTTCAAGTCAATTGCAGTGCAGAATTTGAAGATTTGGAGTGACTAATTCCTCAGCACCAAAATATCAAGATGTGTTAGTAGCATATCTACTGTGTGTAAAGTATGGTTCAAGCCTATTTATTTAGAAAAGCAGCAGTTTGCATCAGTGGTTGCTCTCCATTATTCTACTTGAGTTCTGTTGCTGAGGATAATCAGATTCAAGGATATCCATGGGATGTCCACAGACTATAATCCCGATGGAAATTTATTCTCAGGATCAAAATTAACAGTTCTGTCACTATTATAACTATGTTCCATACAGTCCCCAGCACTACTTATATGTATTCCTACATAAGTATAATGATAATTACTCCATGAATATCCACTGAGTACCACCGGTACTCAGAAACGGATTTATTTAACGTCATACTATTGTCAACCTCAAGTCTAAAACTTTCTGAGTACCGGTGGTCTCGGTCAATCAGTAATAAATTCTGCTCAGTCTTCTGTAGCACAGAAACTCAATTTGTTTCTGGAGAAGAGTTTGAATTTGATTCTTAACTGTTCAGTATAGGTATCTATATTGTAGATACATACTCAGAATTGATTAGTAAGTGCTTTTAATGGAGGATTCATAGTGTGTAGCAGAATTATAGCTTCTTTTTAGCTCCTTAAATCTAAAAAAATTGCTCTAATTACAGTTTAATTTTCTTGTACTTTGTAGATGCTTTGTTTACATATTGGAACAAGGCCTCAACACCAGAACTTATGGATTTTTTTACTATTTCGGAGTAAGTTTAAAATACCATATAGTTACCCTATTAGCAGTACAATCTAAATCTTATATGTAAATTTCAAGATAAACATTGCATTTCTTTGGTGGCGTGGTGGTTAGAATGCAGTATTGCAGGCTAATTCTGCTGACTGCAAGTCTCATTGGCTCAAGGTTGACTCCGCCTTCCATCCTTCCGATGTCAGTAAAATAAAGACCCAGATTGTTGGGGGCAATATGCTGACTCTAAACTGCTTAGAGAGGACTGTAAAAGCACTGTGAAGCAGTATATAAGTCTTAAGTGCTATTTCTATTTCTGTTAATTTGTGTCCTATTCTTGAACACTGCCTGGACATGTCCTTACAGTTTCTTGGCAAGGTTTTTCATAAACGATTTACCATTACCTCCCTTCTAGGGCTAAGAGTGAGTGACTGGCTCAAGGTTATCCAACTATCTTTGTGTCTAAGGTGGGACTAGAACTCATGGTCTCTGGTTTCTAGCCCGATACCTTAACTACTATACCAAACTGACTCTCTAAATATTGTATATGATGTTGTAATGTCATAAACATTTCAGTTATAAAAGTATCTACATGAGGAGGTAATCTCAAATTCAAGAGATAGCATATGATCTATCCCATATTATTGGCTCTAACATTAGCACAGTTTGTGGATAGTTAACCAGATCTAACTAAGTTAAGTCAGGGTGACTTCTTCTTTGCTCTCTACTCTGAGCCATTGCCATTTTGATCTTATATTTTGTGGGTTTCCATTACACTTCCATGATAAATCTCCTTTAGCCTATGTCCTTTTGAAATTCAGTTTGAAATTCATTTTGCTGATCCCCTTTAATTTCATTTAGGCCAACACCTCTTTTTATTGTAATTTTATGTAGGTATAAAGTATCCTGAACATTTTATTGAAACCCAGCTTAATATTACTTTAATAATCACTAAGCTTCTTATAATTCTAGTAGTGTTTGTAGGAAATCTTGCAAGAATATAAAAAGTCTTAATTCAGAAACCTAAAATAGTGAATTCATTCATTCAGTCATCCCTAAAGAATAATAATAAGGAAAGCTCTGATGAAGACCAAATGAAATGTATCTCATTTTTGTACCTGATTCCTTCCATCAGTCCAAAAATAAAGCATTCTTATTACAGTATATGGCTAGCATTTAATATTTGAAGATAACGTCTATAATAATTCTTACTGTCTTCTTTCAGAGTATGCTTGCATCAATTTCAGTACATGGGGAAGCGATACATTGCCAGGTAATGTGTATAAGTCAAGTGTGTTATTTTATTGCAACAGAATGCTTTAAAATCTTGATGATTGACTAATATCCATCTAACATTTGGAAAAGTGCATATGAAGAAAGAGGTAAGTAATTAGACTTTGTTATCTGACATGTTATCTGTCGCTACTGAATGCATTTCGGTTCCACCTTGACATATTTTTTGATGCCACAGAATTTTTTGTTAATTATTATTGTAGCTGTAAAAATTACAGGATATTTGGCTAAGGAAAGTAGTATATTTTTATACAGTATTTGACACCTGAATTAAATTGTTCATTATGTATTCTCTTGGCACTTTAGGAAGTTTGAGAGAATCATCATATGTGTGTCTCCCATTCCTGACCACTGTTAAGGCTGATATTTTATACTTTGATATCAATTTACTTAATTAATTAAATAAAATAGTAGAACATTTTAATGTTGAAAAAGTAACCTCCTCGGATAATTTGGAATGAACCTGTTACTTGCAGACACATCAAAAGTTGCCCAAAACATTTGGATTGAACAACAGCTTCTTGAGCAGGGGGCACACCACAGTCTTCTTCAGAAGTAATGGAAATACCCCTTTACTCAATGAAGCATGGATTTTCTCTCAGATCCAATCTCCTACCATCTCATTAGTTGTCATCCAACTGGGAAGTGGTGGAACTGACAGTGATACTGCAGAGGGCACACTCCACTTTCTAAAGACTTAGTTATACTAAATACAAACATGTATTGCTTTCTTTCTTTCTTTTTTCATTTCTTGTGCTCAAAATACATTTAAAACAATACTATCTGAATTTTTGCTGATTTTTTTCTTTTTCTTTACACAAATATCAATTTCTTAGAAGTGTGAGGAAGAATAAAGATGCAAGAATTTACTGTTTTCTGAAGTTAATTATTTGAAAATAGACACTGGATTTAATAAATACTGGGTCTCTTTCAGTTATGTTTGTTAGCTTCATAAGCCTGTTTTTATAAAATTGCAGAGATGCCAAATTAGCATTATTACTTCAGATTGCAGGTGTACACCATCCAAGAAATATATGTGCAGCATGTTTAGGGTACCCATCATTTTCATTCTAGTATTGTAAGCCTCTTTGAATATTGAGATGGGCAGCATATAAATTTAATAATAAATAAATAATTTCTGGTTTCCAACACTAGAGCTTTCACCTGCAATCTCAAGTTGTAAATTCAAGATAATAGATTTGCATTCAGACTTCATACTTCCTGATTGTGAAAATTGGGTCTGTAAATGTTTGTGCTGATAAAATCCAGGGTGAGAACACAGTGGACTCAAATCACTGTAATTATTGCATTATCATATTGTATGCAGGTAGTCCTCAATTTACAACAGTTCATTTAGTGAGCATTTAAAGTTACAACAGCACTGAAAGTGACTTATGACCATTTTTCACACTTACAACCTTTGGAACATCCCCATTTTTGATCATGTGACCAAAATTCAGATGCTTGGCAACTGGTTCATGCTTATGACGGTTGCAAAGTTCTGGAGTCACATGATCAACTTTTGCAACCTTCAGACAAGCAAAGTCAATGGGGAAGCCGGATTTACTTAACAACCGAGTTACTAACTTACCAACTGCAGTGATTCACTTAACAACTGTGACAAGAAAGGTTGTAAAATGGGACAAAACTCACTTAACAAATGTCTCATTAACAACATAAATTTTGGGCTCAGTTATGGTTGTAAGTTGAGGACTATCTGTATTAAAATATAATGATAATTTCTGTGAATTCAATCTATCTTTCCCTTGATTTGTTCTTGTATTGCAAAAAGGAAAAAATTAGTTTATTTAATTACAATAATGGCTATTGCACAGAAAATATATCATCCAGACAGCATGCGATAAAATTGAAATTAAAATTAAAAACATGCATGTTTCTGATTTTATGGGGTTGAAAGAAATTCACAAACAAATATTAACTCTACACATTGAAATGCACCAAAGGAATGTATTAGCAAAGAAATTGCATGCAATATTTACACACCCTATAGTTAAGAGTAACAGAGAAGTGTGTAATTCTGGTATTGGTTTTCGTTTCTTGTCAGCTCTGGTGGTGGTACACACTAGGAGGTTAGTCTGTACTGATTGCTAACTCAGATCATTTTCTTATTTCCTTCATTTGATTGCTGGCAAGTTTAACAAAAATATATGGCTCTACTCCCTTCCTGCCTGGTAAGATATAGGTGTTAGCATTTTTCCCATAATTCTGCTTTAATTGCATGTGTGCTTATTAAAGACCTGTTGACTTTCCTTTAACTTCTTTTCACAAACGTGTATGACCCACAATATATTTTAACTTTTATATTATTTTAACTTAAAACAACCTCCTACAATGCTTGCAAAATACTTCTTATTTGTGCTAATCAATGCAAAACAGCTCAGGAACAACTGATCAAACAGTTAATCTTTGTTGACTGAGTCTGGTTTTAAAGACTACCGTGGCTGACTATCTGAAAACCATCCAACATTTAAACATTTTAGAAGACCATCCAACATTTCCAGTTGGGAATTTAATTGTATTGGCCACCTTCTCTATATAGTGTGGGCCATATATAATTGCTTTGGCTGGCTAGATTTGTTCACATGGACATTAACTGAAAACACAAGAAGCTACTTTGTATTTTCATTCTCTAGTGGAATTTTTTGCTTGAGCTGCTTAACTAACTCTCTCCCTCTCCTGCTGCAGTGCAACATGTTTAACTTTTGCTTCTGTCCAATTTCACTCATCTTGCAGGAACCAGGAGGGGTTGGGACCCATAGTTCATGATCGAAAATCTCAGACATTGCCTGTTTCCCGTAACAGAACAGGGATGATGCATGCCAGATTACAGCAGCTGAGCAGCCTGGATAATTCTCTCTCATTTAGCCACAGTAAGTTCCATGACATCATAACAGCTGAAATCTCATCTGGTACCACAACACCAGGGGCAGATCAAAACCCACACCAGAGCATGTCATGGACTTTAGTTTTCTAGGTCAAATCAAAACATGAATCTGCTCACTGGACAGCAGTACCACCAAATGCAAACACAATGTTAAACATGGTTGACATACATACATACGTATCAAAAATACTCATTACAGACTTGAAAATTATGTATTTACATTCTGTGGTGTTTACCTTGAAAGCTTTTTATTGTGTCCAATGCTGCTGGGAATTGTGTCAGTTTGCAGTTTGTCCTGAGTCCTCTTAAAATGGGGAAATGTGCTTAGTTGATTATGTGACCATGTTTTGACATAGAGTTTAAGAGAAACCTTTTGCCAGTAGTTTGAAAATACTATGAAAATGTAAAGTCCATGATTTAGTTTGGATGTGAAGAAGCACACAGTAATTAAGTGACTTTTTCTGTGTTTTCAGTGTGAGAAAAATATCAAGTTTGCTTGGAATTTCTGTAGACAATGGTAAGAAAATGAGGTTACAGTCAGATTTTGTTGGAACAGCTTGAAATAATCATCTCTGGAAATACTTCAATTTTATTAGTAAGAAGAGCATTCAATAGACATTTTTTAAATAACAGAAAATATCAAGTTAAGAACAGCCAGCTGGCTGAAATAACACATGCATATATACACATAGACTCCCAAACTTATACACTCATATATTCATTTTTAGGGTCATATTCATGTTTAGGGTATACAGCACTGAGCAAGAGCATTAAAAACAGTAAGAAATAATAAATGAAAGAAATTAAAGCCCAGGGTTTAGAAAAAGAAAAGGAAACCTAATTAAAAGTGGTTTATACCAAGACTATTTGCTAGATTTTTCCTTATCTGTCCTCACTCTCAGTATGTCCGTGTCTCAATTAAAATGTATTAAAAATAATTTAAATTTTTTTCTAAACCTAAAAGTTTAGTTTTAGTTTTAATTAAAATTTTTGACTAAAATAAACTATCAAGTCAAGATCAGATATCTTGCTGAAATAATATATGTATATATACACATACCGTATTGGTTGGAAACATGTGGAAGAGGCCTTCATCCTGCAGTAGATAGACAGTGGCTAAAATGATGATGATGATGATGACGACAACATATACACATAGATGCACACAAATATAAATCATATATTTCAGTCACATTATTCTCTTCTAGAGTGCACAGCATTGAGCATAATATAAAAAAGAGGAAGAAATAGAAAATGAAAGAAATTAAAGGTCAGGGTGTAGAAAAAGAAAAGGAAACCTAGCTAAAAATGGCTTATACCAAGACTCTTCGATAGATTTTTTCTTATTTGTCTATTCTTATCCTTGCTTTCACTATGTTCGTGTAACCATTTTTATTTTTCAAACTTCTTAATGAAATTGCTTTGAGGGTTTCTATCAAAATCCAGCTTTCTCAGTTTTTCTTCTTCCTCTCAATCCATTCATACATTTCTTTTGCAATTTGATCATTCTTTCTACATGATCAAATCATATGAATATACTCTTTGTAGTGGTCCACATTGTTTCTCAGTAGAATGATATTCCACAGAGCAGACACTATAACAAATAAACACATTTGCTCGATCCCGTTAGATCAGAGTTCCCCAACCTTTTCAGCTTTGCATACTGGCAGAAGGGAAGCTATGCAAGTGG
Organism: Stegonotus admiraltiensis; assembly: GCA_032468215.1. NCBI lineage: Eukaryota > Metazoa > Chordata > Lepidosauria > Squamata > Colubridae > Stegonotus > Stegonotus admiraltiensis. Next base: position 432,602 of record JANHZT010010004.1, on the reverse strand, counting down.
CAGTCAAGCATGTGCAGTTCCATTTGGGGACGCATCCCCCACCACTTCCGCAGCTGAGTTCCGAAAGGGTCAATACCCCATAGTGGGACATGGCCTGGGCATTGGAGACCCCTGCGTTAGATGACTCTCCTTTAATCAAGGGAGTTGGAGCATGCCTATTCTGTCAGTTCTGGAAGGATTAGCAGAAACAATTGGAGGCAGGTGATCCCTCAAATAACTCAACTCTATGCCATCTAGGTCTTTATAGGTGGCACACAGTACTTGAATTGCAACCAGAACATAACTGAGACCCAGTTCAGCTCATAGAGCAGAGGTATTGCAATAATGTACTATAGAACATCCCAAACTGACCATACCACTGCATTCTGGGCCACTTGGGCACAATTGACACACAAGATTGATCAGGGCAAAGATCTTCCTAGCCCAGCTGCCACTTGCTCCTCACAGTAGTCATGCATTTAAGAGGATTCTCTAAATTGCACAAAGTCAGTGGGAAAGCTACCACCCCATCAAAAAAAAAAAAGAAGATGAAAAATCTTTGGATGCCGGAGGCTTCAAAGCCTATAGCTATTTATTCCTGCCTTGGTTGAGCTGCAGTCTCCTCATTCAGACCCTAACAACTTCCAAACATTGGGAACACTTGCAACAGAAGAGAATGTAAGTTGCTCAGGTTTGAACTGTAGAGTCCTTGGTGTTTTCTGAGTTTGGTTATTTGCTCGTTGACATTTCATTACCCATCTAGGTAACATCAGCCGTGCCAATAGCAATGACTATCCCAAAACATCTGCAAGCAAACAACCAAGTTCAGAGCTCACTTAATTTGCCTAAGGGAGAGGTATGCAACTGAATGCATCAGAATCTCACTGGAAGTTTCATGTAGATGTTGAAAATGAGGGCAAGACAATTATGCCCTGTGGTAACCTGCAAAGAGTAACAGAATAACAGCATTGGAAAGGACCTTGGAGATCTTTTAATCCAACCCTCTGCTCATTTCAGAAAAATGGTTATCCTATCTCTTCTTAAAAAAACCTATGGCTAGATCTCTCCCTGATGTCACCAACACCAACTGGAACCAATCTTGAAAGAAGAGAACCACCCCAAAACATAACGAACCAGAAATGACATAGATCTAAAATACAGGCAGCTGAACTCATAGTCTTAAAACTCATCAGGCCAACTCTTCCCAAATAACCAAACAATGCTTTAGTCAACTCCATAGGACTTTGACTTGAGACAGCTAGACTCTTGCTGTGAGAAAATCCAAACAAGTTTATCCAACAGATTCCTGGAATAATCTCTTATATGCTGCCTGGTTTCTCCTTGGCCAGGAGGAATCGGTTCACTTTAAACAAGACCATCAGAGGGTTTTTTGCAGATGAAACAAGGATGGACGAATAATTACGTTTTGCTGCCTTTATTGCCACAAGGTCAGCCTTAACAAAGGTTTTTACTATGTTTAGTTGAGTTCACTTTTTGTTTTCCTCCAGGGGCATTCTAGGGATTTCTTACGCAGCTTCATCATCCAGAATGTTTCTGAAAACCAGGGGGCACTCCAGGATACCTTTGCACAGAGTTCTTACACATGTGATCTATTTGAGGGCCTTTGTCATACTCTCATTCCAGGCAAAGACTAAGGTCTCAGGTGAACTGCGTACCCAATGCTCAGAAACAACTCAAACATTCCTCTGAAACTCAACTGCATCCATTAGACACCTGGGATAGTCTGATTGAATAGATCATTCCTCTCAGTGGTGGGGGTGCTGCTGGAGAGAACTTCAAGATCAATAGGGAGTATTCAGACCATAGATGATAGTAACATCCATCACTTTCACATAGTTTGCCACCATGCTGAGACAAAAAAGAGGTCTTGTATGTGAGCCTGCTGTGAGTTAGATTTTTGGTAATCTGGGCCGAGTTGAAATTCCCCTGTGCCTTACATTTGGGAACTCCATTGTCAATCTGGCTGCTGCATCAAGCAGCTCAGGTAGGGAGCTGCTATGTAGGAGGGAATCTAGTATGATATCAGCAGTCTTAATCCGATCCTGGAGCCTAACTTCACAAACAGGATTTCACTTAGAGTTATCTGGAGAGCAATTCTTCTGGATGCTACTACTCTCTGTCACATGACACTACTGCTCCTACTTCATTTCTAACAAGGGAAGTCTCCTTTTTATGCCCAACCAGGTATCACTAATACATGCAAGGTCAGCCCTTTCACCAACGGTTAAGGTTGTGGATGAGTGGAATTTTATTATAGACTGACCATGCATTCCACAAGAGCAGCCAGAAAGTGATAGCCCCTGAGGCTCTGATGACCAGCCATTGGGCCAGAGCACAGAAGGCTGGGATGCAGCATCTGTCCTAAGTACCAAAACCACAAGAAGGATTCTTGACCTCTATTTGTTATTCTCTGCGCACCAATATGCCATTTTCTTTTAATTCAACTGAACTTTTCAGTTTTCCTTTCATAGCCAGTTCTCTCTCTCTCTCTCTCTCTCACACACACACACACAGTGTGTGTATATGTATATGTATATGTATATGTATATGTATATGTATATGTATATGTATATGTAAAACAAAATAAGCAGAAGCATATTCTTATACAGCGATATTTTAAAATTATTTTTCTTTGATACATTAATTTTGTTGTATTTTACAATCTTCTAACTTTCACTGCAAATTGTTCTGGTTTACAGCCAATAATGCAGAAGTATCTGTGTACAAACATATATATATATATTCACATCCTACTATTATTATAGGCATCCTTAAACACTTAGCCATAGATACAAACCACTAAAGAGACATCATTTTTAACTGTTTGGTAAGCATTCCAATTCCAATTATTCTTGCATATGCATAATTACTGCTGTATACCGCTCTGACCATATTCAGCAATCAATTTTCAACAGTTTTTGAACAAAATATTCTGCAGTTCAAGCCTCATCCTTTTATCATGCCCTTTAATGACATTACAAATTAATACTACAATAAATTTTCATTTATATATGTCTCAACGGCCTATTCTTTCATAATAACTTATACACTTAGGTTTATACATTACATTAATATCCTTTTTGTTTTAACTTATCTATATTTTTGTTAATGTATTTCTTTTGACATATCTCCAAAGATAAAATACAAAAATACAAAGAAAAAAGAAAAAAACATCCGACACCAAGAGCAAAACACCATGTGTACCAATCCCCCCCAAATCTTACGTTAAACATCTTACATTAAGCATTAAAAAATCCACCTCAGATGAATTCTGAAAGATGAATCCAAAATTTTTCTCCTCCCCTTACATAACAGATCTTTAACAAAAATGCTATATTACATACATATCCCTGATGTGGAAATTTGCCTAATAATCGAATCAACCCTATGTCTGATAACTATATATACCCTGTTTCCCTGAAAATAAGACATCCCCTGATAATAAGCCCAATTGGGCTTTTGAGCACGTGCTAAAATAAGCCTCCCCCCGAAAATAAGCCTTCCCCAAAAATATTTAAACACAGAACTGGAAATCAGGTAAGATGGCAGGAGGAACCCCATCTTGCTCCACGTAAAATAATAAGACCTCCCTAAAAATAAGGCCAAGCGCTTATTTTGGGGTTCAACAAATATAAGGGTCTTACCCTATTTTCGGGAAAACACGGTATGTATATATATATATTATTATCTCTGCTAATTCAGTCGATTTTAAAATCCAGCCTTTGACAGTTGGCATCCCCTTTTCCTTAGCATAAGCCATCCTTTCAGCAATCACCATGTTAAGAAATAGCGTCCTATTCTATTTTTCTATTAGTTTGTCCATAATACCTAGAAAAAAGGCTTCAGGTTTCATTAATATTTGTATTTGAAATTAATGTATTTCATTTTAGTTTATCTTGTTTATCGTTTCCTTTTTTTAACAATCCAAGCTGAAGTTTTTCATATAGTATGGATATCATCAAACCATAGTTTTCTATGAATGAAACACAAAATGCCTGTAATAATATCAAGTAGGAATAAACTTCACTGCTGTTTTTTGAAAAATTCCGAAGCCTCTCCTGCTCTTTCTCTGTTCTGGAAAAATGCAGACAGAAGCAATCCCATATTTTTGTTTTTAGATGGATCCTATGGAAGCAACTCTGTGACTAGTCCAGAATCCAGAACCTCATTGTGTCTGATTCTCTTTAAAAATGCCAAATGTAACCACATGGCTCATAAAATGGCTTACTTTTTGTGTTTGCCAGCTTGAAGAATTGCATTTTCTCTTTGATTTATTTTTATATGCATATGTTTATATTAATTGAATAAACTATGTTGTTAATCTATGCTATATTTTACTTGTTTATTTTAGTATCTTAATAAAGTAAATAAATTCTGTGGCCATTAAATTAAGTGCAGTAATGAGTAAATAAATCTATGAATGAATTGATTTAGTCTATTGAATTTGTAATATAGGAATTGCAAGCTAATTAATCGAAAGTTTACTCATTTCATAAATTGCTTTGTTTTATATAGAAAGCAATAACTTTAACTATCTAAAAAAACAAAGTAATTCTTGATCATTAGCAGTTTAGGCATGAAACCAGGCCAGAATTGCTCAAACTCTGTTGCAGTTTAATTTCTAAGTGAGTCCCAAAAATAAAATAAAACAACCCTGTCAAGGAGGCTCTGCTTGTTTCAATGCTATGGCATTCCTTCCTTCTTTCATTTCATCTTCAATAGAATTAAATATATTTGGAGATTCGAAGTAAAATTGTTTGTCATCAGAGGCTTCTTAGTAATACTAATAAATTTAATTTAATCAAATTAAAAACTCTTCTAAAGGTGACTGGTTTTATGTGTCTAAAAATTATGCTGTAAGCAGCATAAAGATTTTTCTATATAAACAAATATTAAATCTTCAACTCTTATCCACTCTTCATTTTCTAGATAAGTATTAAAAAAAAAGATAAGCCACAGATTTAGAAATACCACTACAGGACTATGAGTGTTTCTCATAATTTTTGAGAACATTTTCTGATAGATGCAAAATGCAAAGTAATCTAGAAATATTAATAGTTATCATTATTGTTTAGGGAAATATACAGTGTTTCCTGTAAAATAAGGAAATCAAGGTAAATGGATGTTACTTGCATTTTATTACATGCACTATCTTGTTAATGTTGCTATCTGTATTTCCAGTTCTATTATTCTGTAACATAAATACCACTTGATTAATTGAAATAAAATTGATCCAGATAAAAGCTACTTCAAATTTATGCAGGTTATGGCCATTCAGAAGCAGATGTTCTTCACCAATCCTTACTTGAAGCCAATATTGCCACTGAAGTGGGTCTTACGATTCTGAATACTTTATCTTTGTTCACAGTGGCATTTAAGGTATGTTTTAGATATGTATAGTTGTGTACTAATATTGATAAAAACAGTGTCTAACAGTACTATTTTACACATAAAAATATTCCTGCTCCAGAACTTTCTTTTACAATTCTGTTTAGACTTCCTTGTTGGTATTCCTAAAGGTTGGGTTTCTGTATTATACTGTGTAATATTTTAAAGGCTGTTCTACTTCCCTCCCTCTCAGAAATCTGATAAAAGTCACACTATTCATTAACTGAAACTTCAGCAATTGATATATTAATCAACACTTCTGTTTATTAATTGAATTACCATTAGTAATTGCTTTGAGGAAAAAAAGTTTGCTATGTGCATTGGCACATACTGTAGTAAGTCAAATTGCTATTCAGATAGACAAATCAAAGCTAATATTGGATACACAAAAGCTGAGGTACAGGTAGTCCTTGACTTACAACAATTTGTTTAATAACTATTTGAAGTAATGGCAGTGGTGAAAAAAGTTACTTTCAACCTGCAATTCTTCCATTTATAACCATTGCAGCATTCCTACAGTCCCATGATCATAATCTGGGTGCTTTGCAATGGCCTCAGGATCCTAAAATCATGGGATTGCCATTTGAAACCTGCCCGGGGAACGTCCAACAAGCAAAGCCAATGAGAGAAGCCCACTTAACAACTATAGCAAAAAGGTTGCAAAATCAGGCATGATTCATTTAACAACTGCACTGTTTAGCAACAGAGGTTCTGCTCCCAATTTTGGTTGTAAGTCAAGGACTATCTGTACGTGTCTCTCGATCTAGTCAAAAATAAACTTTTTGAAAATGTTATTTGATAATATATCAGGATATTGTTAATATCAGGATATTGCAGATTTGGCTTATGGTAGTAATTAAGAATTTCTGAATGGTTTTGTATGCAGATCTTTGTGAAGAGAATTGATTAGTGGATCTATATACAGATGCCTTAATGTAATTTTTTTTTCCAAAACACATATTTTCTTAATTTTAAGAATCAGTTGCTGAAGGATGATGGCCATAATCCTCTGATGAAAAAAGTATTTGATGTATACATTTGCTTTCTACAAAAAAATCAGTCCGAGATAGCTTTAAAAAATGTTTTCAATGCTTTAAGGACATTAATTTTTAAGGTAAGTAGTTTTAATTTTATTTCCTTGATAGTGTATATTATATTGCTGTATGGTTTCACTTTTTATTATTTACTCTGTTAGGAATCAGTTAAATGCTTTTCCCCATATCATAAATCTACATGTTAAATCGAAAGATACCTCTGTTTCAAATGCCAAGGTCTGTCTTTTAGATAGCAGAATAACTTGATCCAGATTGTTGGGGGTAGTGTGCAAATAATCCTTCTACATTATAAATTGCCCAGAGATTGCTGCAAAGTGCCATGGGTGATATATAAGCTTAAATGCTAATTGCTATTGCTGATTAATTTCTCTTCTGCTTAATGTCCCACATTATTTTCATTTTGCTCAACTAGTAAAGATGAAAGTGCATTTAGAAATATAAAAAAATGTTATTTGGATTTAGGTTTCATTTCATCTTAGTCTTATTAAATTGGTCTTAACAGAATAAATGGTTTTTCTGCTCTACAGTTCCCTTCTACATTTTATGAAGGGCGAGCCGATATGTGTTCTTCACTATGCTGTGAAATTTTGAAGTGCTGCAATTCCAAACTAAGTTCAATTCGAACTGAAGCTTCACAGCTCCTTTACTTCTTAATGAAGAATAATTTTGATTATACTAAAAAGAGATCATTTGTAAGGACACATTTACAGGTTGGTATACTTTGTTGTTTTGCTTGTTTCGTAAAGAAAAAAAACAATGAGACTTTATCTTTAAATTTCTGAAGATTTTAAACTGAGAGTTTTCTCTTTCCTAAAATACATACAACAAATGGAAATACTCCATAGATTATGAGCATGCATACATGAAAACAGACACACTTTCTATCAGAAGTTGCTTTGTTATCATGTACAACAAATATCGAAGGATAATCATTATTAATCAAGCATTATGTTTTATATATACATCATTCTTTGTAAAAATTTGGGAGAATTTTGATACTTAGTTTGATAACTGACAGTTTGCAGAATAGATTTTATACGGTATAGCATAGGCTACCTTACTTGACGTTTTAGTGATCACGCTAAAATTTCTTTTGCAAGACTGCAGAGGTTTTTTGGAGAAGGGAAGGGAGGCCTTGCATTATGATATTTCATTGCAGGAAACCCAAGTTTGATATTTGGCATACAGAGTTTATGGTCAGATATATTCAGGAGGCCAGGACTTACTTAGCTTTACTTCATGTAAATTTTTGATTTCTTCTATATCATTTGGAAAGTCAATTTACTTTTATCCGTTTTTAAATTCTGTCTTCAAATTGTAACAATGTAATTTCAGTAAGTAAGATTTTATATGTCTTGATAATGTGGCAATGACATTTGCAAAAATAAAAGTTAAGTGGCAGGAAAAAAAATAAATGACCTGGTTTCTGGTATGAATATTGCTTTGAAAGCAATTGCTGTTGGCTGAAATTGCTTTAAAAGCAGTATTTATATCGGAAATTATGGTTGCTAATTTAAATTATACTGCATGCTTTCAAGCTGAAATTGTAAGATAATTTACAAATTCTTGAATTTTGGATATTGATACGTAACCAAAATTGTGATTTTGCATCTTAATAGGTTATCATTTCTGTGAGTCAGCTGATTGCAGATGTTGCTGGAATTGGAGGAACCAGATTTCAGCAGTCTCTTTCCATTATTAATAACTGTGCAAACAGTGATAAATATATTAAGGTTTGTAAAATGTGGAATGTAGAATATGTGAATTGACATTACTCAAGTAATACCATGAAATGTGAAGGAACTTGCAAACTACTATTGGAAGTTTATTCCCCTTTATCCAGGTGGTTAGATAAGGTAATTGAGAGGAAGGAATACAATAAGACATCTAGAAATGTAAGATTTGTTTATGTCAAGTACTATATGTCAGTCTGAACCACAGTAGTACAGTCAGTTTTACTACATCCTGTAGTCTCCAAAACTATTTTGCATATGGAAATTCAGTCCTCCTGAGAGAAATTTACCATATTGACAAAGTTAATCTTTGACATTTGTAGCCTTAAATACCTCCAAACAGTGAGAAAATTCAAAAATAAATTTGTTCTTGTCAAGGTTCCATTTTACCGTCCTTTACCTTTCACAGTCTCATTCTTTGAAGTCTGATATTGAATGTGGGCTGTTGGCTGAAATCTTCAGTGCTGCAAATGCCTGACTGTCTGTAACTCTGACAAAAGTTTGTGAACTAATGTATAACTTTACAACCTATAGAGACTCTGAAATCCACACGTTAGCTAACAAGTCAAAGAGAAGCTTTACATGAAGTTCCTTAAATGTATTTGGAATATCTGCATGATTTGAATTTCTAATAACTGCAAAGTTCTGAATCATGCAAAGAGTTGTTTCCTTCAGAGTACAATTTAACACATGGAAGTTAAAGAGAGTATGGAGTGGAGTTAGCATTTGCACCTAACTTTCCTCTGCTTTTCATTTTGTGCATTCAGGCAAATGCCTAAAGCTGACTTCTAACTATACTGGATGCATAGTTTGTAGTTTACTCATCTTTTGTGGCCCTTTTTTATGCTCACATCATCTATCATGTTATTTCAATTACAGCACACTACCTTTCCTTCTGATGTAAAAGATCTGACAAAACGCATCCGTACAGTCCTAATGGCCACTGCACAAATGAAGGAACACGAGAATGATCCAGAAATGCTGGTGGATCTTCAGTATAGTCTGGCAAAGTCTTATGCTAGTACTCCTGAGCTGAGGAAAACATGGTTGGATAGCATGGCAAAAATTCATGTTAAAAACGGAGATTTTTCAGAGGTAAGCAAGAAGAAAGTACCTTAAAGTGACCTCATAGAACTATTTTATATATTTTTTAAAGTTGAAGTAATTCGATCTTTTATTTAACAGCAAGAAAGTTAAAAATGTGAGAAACTTCATTTCAATTTAAGGAGAAAAGTTGCATTATATACTTGCCTTTGAAGAACAGTCTGCTCTTATCTGTGGAAATGGTGATTTTTTTTCTCCCCTAAAATAAGTTCCTGTACAAATAAATAACTTAGTCTTATTTGCCTCTTCCATTACTTAAACCTTACAATCCTGAATTTATCATAATTGTCCTTTCTTTCTATTCATAATCTAGGCAGCAATGTGCTATGTTCATGTAGCAGCTTTGGTGGCTGAATACCTTCTACGGAAAGGTATGCATCATTGTTATTTTGGGGCAGTAAAATATTTTAAAATATATTAAAAATAATACAGAATGTTAAGTTTATTATATTCATGCCAGCCTTTTCAAAAATCTTAGGCAATAGGTCATTGGACCTTGATGACCTACAAGGTCCCTTCCAACTCTTTTAATCTGTATCTGCATTTTTAAAATTATTTTGACCTCGCAGAATCCATAGGCAATTAGTTGGTTTCATAGTTGAGCACAGTTCATCACATAGTCTAATAAATAAATCTGAAACCCATATGGCTACATAGAAAAAAGCAAAAATCAGTTCTTTACTTTCTGTAAAACACATTTTTCTATTTCAGGAGTTATTTCAGGTGCCCTTTGAAATATGGCAATATTATTTTCCTATTTAGAACAAGGGTAGAAAACATTGGCCGCAAATCAACACATAGCTAAATCACGGCTATACAGCATCCTAAAGAATCCATTGAGAATTAGTGGTTTTGAAACATTGCCACGTTGCCAAATGCAAAAACCTAGGTTGTGTATACCCTTTTAAGCCTATATATTAAAATAAGAAAATATGGGTCAACACAGATTAGATGGCAGTTGTGGTAAACACATGGAGAAGTGTAGATCATAAAGGTGAGCAAGAGAGAAAAACACTGTTTTTTATTATCCTAAAGTTGCTGCATCTCTTTACTTAACTATAAAATTTACAGGAAAATAGTTAACACTGAGGCATTATTTTCACAACTGTTTTTCAACATGATGCAGCCATAATGCTTAAAGCCCCTCCATAATATGTCAGAGACAGCAGTCTCTGACATAATATGGAGTCAGAGAACAGCAGTCAGTTGAACTGCTCATTTTTTGGAAGAAAATGTTACAAAGTTTTACTACTCCCAATATCTGATACACACCGCTTTCTAAATATATCCTGACACAATTATACAAAACTCACAACTGAACTATTTACCAGTAGCTGTCTAAACTGTTTTTATTCATCTGTGGGATTTACATTCTCTCTCTCTACCCAGATTAATTTGTGCTTTTTTCTTCATGTTTTCTCCTATATGTTTAGGAATGTTTAGGCAAGGTTGTAGCAGCTTCAGAGTAATCACTCCAAATATAGATGAAGAGGCCTCAATGATGGAAGATGTGGGGATGCAAGGTGTTCACTTTAATGAAGTATGCAAACTTAGTTTATAGATACTTACAAGTCATTATTGTTTTGATTTTCTTGACTTCTGAAATATCTGTTTTATTGACTAGCCCAAATAGGGTTGTCAAATAACATTACATTTTTAAATTCATTTATTACAGTTTCTAAGCCCTTGTTGGGGAACCTATGGCACGCATGCCCAAAGTGGCATGCGGAACCATGTTGCCTGGCACGCCAGCCGTCACCCCAGCCCAGCCCAGCTGGTCTTCGGGTCTCTGCTGCACATACGTGGGAGGTGGGGTGCATGCAGGAGGCACGCACATATGCGGATGGCAGAGTGCATGTGCGGAGGGCGTGTGCATTGCATTTTGGGGTTTGCGCATGTATGCTGCCTCTGCACCCCGTTTTGGGCCTGGAAAGTCTCCTGCACCAACCTGGAATCCAAAACAGGGCGCGGTGGGGGGTGGCAGGTCGCATGCCCAGGGGCCATGCATGGGTGGTGGCAGAGTGTATGCGTAGAGGCGCTCACCTTGCATTTTAGGGGTCCGGGCACGCGCGCATGCATTGGCACCTGCATGCGCAATTTGGGCACTCGCCACCAAAAAGCTTAACCATCACTGTCCTAAGCTGTACATTTATGGCTGAAAACAATCATAACGCAGGGAACATTTTTTTTAAGAAAAATGCTTTTTCTATCATGTCAATTTAATTAGCTGATTTGATAAGACTAATGCAACCTGTAAGAAATATGAAAATTTCACATTTCCACATTGTTAATACTGCATAGAGCTTCACCCATGGTTTGCTATGCTGTACTTAAGAATGTTAAAACAGTTTCTGTTATATGATCAAGAAATAGTTTGTATAAGTAAACATGCTGCCGAAAGGAAAATTTATTTGTTTGTTTGTTTGTTTGTTTGTTTGTTTGAACTTTTATACCGCCCTTCTCCTGCAGGACTCAGGGCGGTGAACAGCCACAATAAAAACATAGCATACAAAAATTA
>JANHZT010010004.1:388745-401627 GCA_032468215.1 Stegonotus admiraltiensis | reverse complement strand
AAGGCTATTGCTTAACGCATTGTAAGCCGCCCTGAGTCTCCGGAGAAGGGCGGCATATAAATCAAATAAAAAAAAAATGTGCCCCGCTCCCATGCATGAGTGTGTACTCCCCCCACTTTTGGCACATGATGGCCCGGTGGGCCCAGTAGGCCCGTTTTTTGCCCTCTCCAGGCTCCAGAGGCTTTCTTGGAGTCTGGTGAGGGCAAAAATGGCCTTCCCCAGCCCCCCGGAGACCCTCCGGAGGCTGAAAACTGCCTGTTTCCCTACTTCCGGTGGGACCAGAGGGCCTGTTTTAGACAGACAGACAGACAGACAGACAGATGAAATAATTGCATATGTAAGAAAGGGTCCCAAAAGTCAAGATGATATGGTAGTTGAGAGCTTATGATTGAAGCATTGCCATTTTGTATCCATGCCTGATGTTAAGTTGATGCATATACAAAGGGTGTAGAACTTTGAATCTGGGTTCAAGACTTCTATTGTTACTATTTTTGAACCACCTTATGGCCACTTCAGAATGTTTTCAGTTCTGGTGCCCAGTAAGAGTTCATCATTTAGAACTTATTGTTTTTAATTTGTCAGCTTGTTGTTCCTATTTGTGCTGAAATTATTCCCTTTACAATTAAATTGTTTTCAAATTTCTTGCATCAGTTCAGAACATCATACTTTACAAATCATGCACATTCAGATCTAATGCTTCCATTTATCAGAACAAAAGAAGCCATCGGATCAAAGAAAAAACTTGAAAATTATAGTGAAGTTGGAGATAAGCACTCACCTGAACAGTATCTTCTTTCCACTTTTTGAAAGACACTAGGTGGTTTTGTATTTCTAGTTCTTATTGGAAAATAATGAGTTGCTTTAAAATTATAGATAACAAAAAGTGTTTGATTGTCTCTTAACCATATGGTAACCACAGTTGTGTTTGACCATTGACAGTGGCTTGCAAAAGTTGACCTTTTGTCCTTCATGTGCTGAAGGATGCACATAATGGTATTTTTTATTTTATTCAATTTCTATAGCTACCCATCTCAAGCAAGTGACTTTGTATGGCAAACAATCATAAAATACAAACAATTATAATATAGTTCAAATTATATATGGCAGCAGAGGAAGAAATGTCACCATATATGTCAATATAGCCAGGAAACAGAGTCCTTCACATCCATGCCCAGGCACAAAGCCAAAATTTCCAGGCCTGATGAAAGGCCTACAAGGTTGGGTCATTCTTAACTCTGAAGGAAAATGCTCTAGAGGATGGGCTAGAAGAGAAGGCACATCTTTGAGTTTTTGCCAGTCGAAATTCTTTGGATGATGGGACTCTTATCATGCCCAACCTGCCTGATAGAACTGGAGGGGTAGAAACTACTGGGAAAAGATGTCCATTAACTATTAGGATCCCATGTCATGAAGGGCTTTAAAGGTGACAAACCAACACCTTGAATTGCACCAGGAAATACATAGGCAACCAGTGCATCTCATGTAGTAATTGTATTACATGTGACAAATATTTGACATTATTTACTACCCATACAGATGCATTTTGCACAAATTAAAGTTTCTGAATGCTTTTCAAGGGCAGTCCCAGGTAGAATGCATTGCAAGAAACAAAACGAGGTCACAAGGATGTGAGTGACCACGGGTAAAGCCTCCTGATACAGGAATGGTGCAACTTGTGCACAGCCTGAAAGTGTTCAAAGGCCTTCCTAGCAATGGTTGCCCAAAATGCTCTTCTAGCAGGAGCTATGAGTCCAGAAGGACTCCCAAATTACACACTGGGTTCATCTGGATCAGTGCCATCCCATCCATGACCAAAGAGGGAAGAACCTTGTCGCCAGATACCCAGAGCCACTCAGTCTTGCATGGGTTGAAGCCCATTGCACCCCATCCTGATCCCTACAGACTCCAAGCACTGCCATGGGATATCTACAGCATTGCCCAGGTGACCTTGGATGGAGATAGAAAGCCGGGCATCATTAGGATATTGATGAAGCTTCACTCCAAACCACTGGATGACCTCACTCAGCAGAAGTAAAAAAATGAATGAAGCTGATTTTAGCAAATCTTTTGCAACGGGTGCCACTAAAGACTTAGTTGTATAACTTCTGACAGTTGATTTCTTGTGTTTGGAGCACAGTGCAGTAGTGTGATGCTTAACAGTAGCTAACAGCGCTGTCAGTTTTTTTCATGCATTGCGAACTATGAACCTTTTGCTATTAGAATAATCACAGATAGACCTGTAATAACCATAGATACGCTTATCCCACAAATCAGTGTTCTAAAGTACAGAGCCTCCTTGTACTTAGGTTTTATCTTCAAGATAGTAAAGCAGGGGGCAAAGGTGCTTAAGAAATGCTGACAGGAATTCTGCTATTGTCCCAATTTTTTAAAATTCTGAAGTGATATATATAATGTGATAATCAGCACTGCTCAGACTTCTAGAGAATTCAGTGAAAGAAGCAAAACAACGACTGTGACACAAATCAATACTGGGGCTCTTTTTGTCTGTTCCATAATGTAGATAACAAGTTTGTATCTTCCATAGTCTCAATCCCAGGGAGGAACTGTACTTAAAGTGACACTGATAGACAATATTCAGCACAGATAAGAACCACACCATTTGCTACTGCAGGATTGAATACCTTTGTAGAACTATATGAATTCTGAACTAAGAAGGGGCATGTCATAATAACTGCTATACTATTGCATGGATTCAGATATGTCCTAAGATGTAAGGCTCGTTAAGGTTGCTCAATTTGTTTCTCTTGCTAGAACAGGTCTTATTACACTCTCTCACTTTTCATTTGGCATCGAGATTGATTATCTGGTCTCAGAAACACATTAAGGGAGAGGTCATACATCACAATAATCATACTTTAAACTTAGTTAAATACAATTGAGCGTGGCAGATGTTATATGAACCAAGATTAATAGTTGCTTTAGAATTATGCAGACATTAGTCCTCCAGGAAAACAAAGCTCATGGTAGCCAGAGATGTGCCGGAACATCTGCAAGCAGAGGTCTTCACCAGATTGGTGCTTCCCTAATAAATTGTATAATTACTTATCCAGAACAGCTGGTAATTGAGAAGGGCTAATATAAGTAAAGAAATCAGCTTTGTATTTTCTAAGGGTAGGCTTTTCAAATCTGCAGTTTGGAAATGTAACTAAAGTATGATTATCTTTCAGCTTTTCCGTAGATCTTTCATGTTACGGTATTCCTATTTAAATTTATATTTTATAGATATGTAATAAAGGATCAGCTTTAAATATTACTGGTATATTGCCTGTAATACAAAAACATAGCTAAAATTACATCCTCTCGGTAAGAAATGACTGTTGTACCATTGCGCTGTATTGTTACTATTATTTTTCATTTTTGTTTTTGTTTTCCACACAGAGGAAAGTAAAGGAAAAAGTAGGGTAAGTGTTAATGCTAAAAAACATGGAAGCTTTGTTCTTGCCTACTCCTTTTCTTCTTCTTTCTAAGAACACATTATTTGCACTCTATAATCTCTGACAGCTTCTAATGCAAAATTCAGGGCTGGTTTTGGTCTTTGTCTATAAGGTTATGTTAATCTACTCTCTCTGAATGTAGCCTTTACAGATAGTCCTCGACTTACAACAGCTCATTTAGTGACTGTTCAAAGTTACAACAGCACTGACTTTTGACCATTTTTCACATGACCATTGCAGCATCTCCATGGTCACATGATCAAAATTCAGATGCTTGGCCACTGCTTGATATTTATAATGGTTGCAGTGTCTTGGGGTCATGTGACCACTTTTTGCAACCTTTGGACAAGAAAAGTCAATGGGGAGCCAGATTTACTAACAACCATGTTACTAACTTAACGACTGCAATGATTCACTTAACAAGTAGCAAGAAAAGAGGTAAAATGGGGCAAAACTCACATAACAAGTATTTCCCTTAGCAACATAAATATTGGCTCAATTATGCTCGTAAGTTGAGGACTATCTGTATATTTTATTGACTTGTTTTACTAGTAGTTTGGAAAGCAAAAAAGAGAGATTACATCAAAGTGTTACAAATTTTTTTCTGATTAACCTACTATGGTTAGTCTATGGTTAAAATACATGTTTGAATTTTAATTAAATCTAGCAAAAATTATATTCTCTAATCAGAGTATAGCCCAGAGATGAACTAGGATTTATTAGGGGTTTTAATGGTGTTAGTGGATTTATCTAATGAATTTGTCTGTAGTACTTCGCTATCCTGTCGGATATGAATCATGAAGTGGAATCATCCATTCATTTCTATTTTCTTCATCCCCTCCATTTTAATTTATACAGCAAGTTAGAGTGATACTACCTAGCGGCTCCTGAATCTTTGCTATGTCTAGGCCAAATGTACTTGGAGAGGGAGAAGCTTATATATATATTGCGTAGTTTCAGAACTTCTTTTCCGTGAAGGATATTAGTAAATGTGGTAAACAGTTGTGTAGTTTTATAAACATTACTGTTAATTTTGTTGTTGTTTTTTTGTGTCCTACCTCAGGCCGGTTGCTTTGGCTACCCCCTTAGTATCTTCTTCATAGTCATCAATGAATTCTGTGAAAGATTCTCCTACTATGGAATGCGAGGTGATTTAAAAAATTTATATTCTAAGTTGCAGTTGCTATTGATGCACCTGTTTGCTGATTTTCCCATTAACTACTCTTATTCTTTTCTTTTTTTCCTTTTAGCTGTGCTTGTCCTCTATTTCAAGTTTTTTCTACACTGGGATGATAATCTGTCTACTGCTATTTACCACACATTTGTTGCTCTCTGCTATCTAACGCCTATCCTTGGAGCACTCATAGCTGATTCCTGGCTGGGAAAGTTCAAGTGAGTGTATATTGGTGGTAAAGCACACTTAGGAGATTCAAACTTTTTCCCTGGGGCATTTGAAGGTGGGATTAATTTCCTTAATTCAGAATTGGATCAAATTATGGCACATTTCATTAATCCATCAATATATAATCCAGGTTCCTATATGAAAGCTCAGAAGCTTGACTTAAATAGAGAAATTTTCTCTAAGGCATAATGTGTGCTTGGTGTACTCCAGTAAGTAGGTAGTAGCAGGCCTAAAGGCAGGAAAATAATTTAATATATTTAAAATAACTAATTAAATATAGCTATAATTCTGCTTCTGTCATATTAAAATTACAA
Source organism: Stegonotus admiraltiensis (assembly GCA_032468215.1). NCBI lineage: Eukaryota > Metazoa > Chordata > Lepidosauria > Squamata > Colubridae > Stegonotus > Stegonotus admiraltiensis. Next base: position 396,456 of record JANHZT010010004.1, on the reverse strand, counting down.
TTCAGAGTTTTGAGAAATGGGGTGGGGGGCATATCCATGGCTTGTAGGTCCCTTGTTTACACACCTTTAGTTTAACACTTAAGGAAGTACATTTTTCTGCAATTTTCCAGTTCCTATCCAGTGAATAATATAATTTTCCTCTTAAAAAGATTATGGCAGTGTAGTTCTCTGGCTTATAAGGGGAAAGGTTGACTCCGACCATAAACAATGCATATTTACTTCTTCTTGCCAACTCTTAAGTCAAACACAGCTTCTCCCAGGATTGTACTGCCACTTCAGAAGGCAGTTGCATGAACACAGGAGAAAACATAGGTATTTCAAAAAGTTGCAGACAGGTGTAATAGTTCCTATATGCATGCCCTAATATTTTCCCCTTCAAATCACAGAAACTGCTGCCCTAATCAAGGTGCACTGCTGGAGGGATACCTATCACATGCCTTCCACTTTTTGCTTCTACAAAAGCCATTGATTGATCATGTCAGTGTCAACTTAGACACCATGTAAACAGATTTTTCTATGACAATCTGTGCCCAAGGTGGAAGAAAAAGATTACAATGCCTAGGAAACACGTAATATTTTTATACTCCCCACAAATCTTAAATTCCAGCTCATACTTTGTTTTAGTTATAAAATTCAGCTAAGCTATCCTGCTCAGAGAAAAGTTTTATTAAAGAAAATTACAAAATTATGTCAGAGGTAATTTACATGTAAGATCTTGTTAACTATTATAATGAGTATCAAGTAGGTTAATCACATCAATTAAAGAAATGTTTTGATTTCATGTTGCCATTCGCTGTTCATTTCTGTTTCCTATCAGGGTTTCACCTGGAAGTTATTCCCCACTTTGTTGTTCTGGGAATATTAGTTTCATGGGAGATGAGAGATGACATATCTGATATATCATGTTTTTATTACTGTAACAGTGAAAAACTCAGTACATTTCCCTTATCGGTTTTCCAGTGTGGCTACTAACATATGACCAGGAAGTGTTTACATTCATTGATGGAGGAAGAATAGATATCTTATTTCTGAAAAGGCACATCTGAACTTGTCAATTTAGAATCTAATCAAACACGCAAAGATGAACATTAAAAGAACAAATGATCTCATGCTATATAAATTCCATGTTTTCTACTTTAATAAAGTGGAAATTGGAAATTTATAAATCACATACAAAACAAATACAGTAAAGACTTTTGACTTTGGACAGTTATTTTAAACACCAGATTAAAAGTGTACTTATTGTTTAACATTCCTAGATTATTTTTTTTTAACTGAAGATTGTTGAGTACAGCAAATATACTGTACTTAGAGAACAGAAAATAAGATTTTTCAGAAGGCTTCTTCATTGCATATATTAATACATGAGGTTTAAGCCACATTTATATGAAAGTTTAATACAGTAACAGGTGCGCATACACACATACTGTGTATGTGAAAGTGTGTGTTTCTGTGTGCGAATACACTGTGCAAACATGATTAATTTCAAAGGGACCCAGTTTCAGTTGATTTATTTTGCTTATTTTTCTACACTTAGAATTTAATTTGAAAGACAATAGCAAACCATATATTACTGCCAAGAAAACTATATAATCATGTCCCTAAAGTCTCCAGGAGATAAATTCTATTTGACAATCTTTATCGTTTTACTATTTTTTCACTCCATTATCCATATTTGACATCTCCCCGTAAGGAGCTACTAATACTGACAACCCAAATAGAAAAACCATCAAATACTGAATAGCATTCAGTAATATTTACATATGTGCAATTGAGTGTGCTCATTTTTTTATTATTGCACACTGTGTTAAACTGAGTGAACCAATGTAGCATTCTTCTATTAAAAAAAGAGCAAGAGAGACATCATTAAAAATATATCTTCTGTCTGTGCCCTTCATTGCAGGACCATTATTTCCTTGTCCATTGTGTACACAGTTGGGCAAGCAGTCTTGTCGATAAGTTCCGTAAATGACTTGATGGATGGAAATCACGATGGTGCTCCAGATGACATTAACATTCCCATGTAAGTTGCACTTATCTTTATCTTCTACATGAACACATATTGGGACCTATTAGGCATTCAGTGTACCACAAATCTGTTTACTGTGCGCTTAATTATTGTAGCCTTGGTTCCTCCCTTTCTATCATCCTATGAGCCTATCATGTGGCAAAGTCCAAGGAGCTTTTGTCTGATGTAGCAACAGATCGCAGATCTGCTTTTACAGACAAAGTGTTTCCATTGCTGTCTTTTGATTGTGCTGTGAAAAAACATTTGCAAGAGTTCATTTGGTTTTTCAAAATGGAAACTTCGTCAGCTTGCACTCTCCATTTACAAAGAAAATTACTAATTTTACAGCACATTGTTAAAGAGTGTTATATAGGAAATAATCCTCTCTTTGCCCAATACTAATGGCTAGATTAGATGCTTGTCCATTATAAAAATAACCTTTCAAAAATGTACTTTATAATAGTAATAAATGTGTACAGGGGACAGGAAAACTAAGTGGTTCACAGAAACAACATGAAAGAGTTTTGGATGAACATTTTACATGTTTACAGATTATCCCAAAAAATTCTGTATATCCGGAAATATTTTTTAATATTTTGTAATATTGCAATGCTTTTGTCTAGCATAGCCGTTTGTATGTCAGTTTTCATTCTTTATCTATAATCTTATTTATGTCTTCATTATTTTCCTAAGGATGTATATTTGCCATTCAGATGTTCGTGGGTCAGGGGTTTTCTTTCTTTATATACTGGCAGGCTTCAGTTTAATGAGCTCATCTTAGTATTTATTCTTGTCATGGTTGGTTTTGGGTTTATGGGTCATGTACCTATAATTTGGATCTGAAATGTATTGCAATAATTGCCATTATGAAGGTAAGCTAGGTGTTAATCTATACCATATTAAAATATGCTTTGGATAGGATATTAACCAACATGTATTTGTTTCATAATGTATTTTTTAATTCCAGTTTTCCAAATCCTATTTTCACAGTGGGTCATCTTCAGGGTGACTAGATATACTTTGTGCTGCGATCCCTTTGGGATTTTCAGAAAGCCTATTAAATGCCTCAGCTGTTTGCTCTTGTAGCCCATTAGCAAATACATTTCAATGTTCAAAGTAAAAAGTAGCTAAAAAATACATGTGAAAAGACCAGGGTGCTTTTACATCACTCACCTATTATGGTTACTCTGTTGTTGCAGAGCTTTCTCTATGATTGGTTTGGTCCTTATTGCTCTTGGAACTGGTGGCATCAAGCCATGTGTTGCAGCCTTTGGTGGAGATCAGTTTGAAGAAGACCAGGTATCAGTTTTATTTCATTGCTTACAAATATTGTAAACTACCATCCTTTGGTTTAATTCTTGGTTGTAGGACAGTATTGTTGCCATATTGGATCATAAGGAAGCAAACAAAGGATCAAGAAATGGAGCTACAATGGATTTCCTTTGAATTGTGTGTGTGTGTGTGTGTGTCACTATGGAGATTTCTGACTTTCTATTTACAATTTGCAACCAGATTCAATGGAAGTATAACAGATCTTCATAATATTTCAGAATTCACATCAACTTCTGTCTAGAATGCTTGAAAAGCTTGTTCTTTGCCTTTTTCTCTCCTGCTTCACCATGTAGCTTATACTTTTCCAGTACTGTACAGTATCTTTGCCGCAGCTACAGTTTTGGCTGAAATTCCCTTAGCCAAACTTACACTTGGCAACTTTCTCCTGAGGAACAAATGTAGTGATTTGGGTCCCAGTGATCATCTGCTGTCTAACTTATTTCCATGTAGATTTTAAAAAATACAGGTAGTTCTTGACTTATGATAATTCAAGATCAGAATTTCCATTGCCAAGAAAAGCAGTGAATCACTGAATCATTAAGTGAATCAAACAGTCATTAAGCAAATCCACTTTCCCCATTGATTTTGCTTGTCAGAAGCCAGCCAGGAAGGTCTCAGATGACTATCATATGACTCTGGGACACTGCAACCAATGAAAATGCATGCCAGTTACCAAGCATTAAAATTTTGGTCATGTGACTGTGGGGATGCTGCTACAGTCATAAGTGCAAGTACCAATCATAAGTCACTTTTTTTAGTGCCTTTGTAACTTTGAACATTGCTAAATGAATAGTTGTAAGGACTACCTGCAAACATTCTTTTATGAAACTTTTAGAAACTATATGATAAATGATTTTGCAAAACATATGTATTTATAGACACCCTACACTTTTATATTAGAAGAATGTCAAATACTAATTGGTAATAAGGTTCTTCTTTGTATTTCAGGAAAAACAAAGAAGCAGGTTCTTCTCTATATTTTATCTTTCTATTAATGCTGGAAGCCTTCTTTCTACTATCATCACCCCAATACTTAGAGGTAAATTTTTCTACATCAGATTGATAAGTTTGTCTTGATATAGGCATGGGTTTGCTAAACACACAAATATAAGGGTAGCCATTTAGGAGCGGTTTGTATTGGTCTGTGCTTGTGATTAAACCAGTGTGCTTCTGATTACAAGCAACCTATGATTGTTGTAATCTTTTGTTATCTACTCTTGAAGTGACAAAATTAGTAGACAGTGACAAAATTAGTGGACCAGCGAAATGCTATGGATACCATTTACTTGGACTTCAATAAGACATTTGATAAAGTAGACCATAACCTACTACTTGACAAGATACAAAACTGTGGGCTAGATAACATCACTACGGGATGGATTTGTAACTGGTGGACCAACCACATTCAATATGCAGCCCTTAATGGAACTGCATTTACATGGAGGGAAGTGTGCAGTATCCCAAGGCTCTATCTTAGGCTCAGTTCAATATCTTCATCAATGATTTAGATGAGGGGATAGAAGAGGAACTCATCAAATTTGCAGACAACACCAAGCTGACAGGAATAGCCAATACTCCAGAAGATAGGCTCGAGATACAGAAGGATCTTGACAGACTTGAACACTGGGCCCCATTTAACAAAATGAAATTCAGTGGTGAGAAAAGTAAAGTTCTACATTTAGGCAAGAAAAACCAAATGCATAGGTATAGAATAGATGGAACCTGGCTCAATAATAGTAACTGCAAGAAGGATCTTGGAGTCTTATGAACAGCCACTTAAATATGAGCCATTTTATAACGCCATGGTAAGATCACACTTGGAATAGTGCATCCAGTTTTGGTTGCCATGATATAAAAAGGATGTTGAGACCCTAGAGGGAGTGCAGAGAGGAACAACAAAGGTGGTTGGGGGACTGTAAGCTAAAACATATGAAGAACATTTTCAGGAATTGGCCTTGTCTAGTAGTTTAATGAAGAGAAGGACTAGAGGTAATATGATAGCTGTGTTCCAATATCTGAGGAGCTGCCATAAAAAAGAGGCCAGGACAAGAAGCAATGGATGGAAACTAATCAAGAAGAGAAGCAACCTAGATTAAGAAATTTTCTGAAGTGAAAACAATTGATCAGCAGAACAACTTGCCTCCAGAAGTTGTGGGTGCTCCAACACTGGAGGTTTTTAAGAGGAGATTGGACAACTATTTGTCTGAAATGGTATAGGGTCTCCTACTTGAGCAGAGGGGTGGACTAGAAGACCTCCAAGGTCCCGATTCTGTTATTCTGAAATACTCAGAAACATAAATCCCAGAAAGTGAAACATAAATATCCGTTTTCTTTCCCTATTGTTTCTGACACAGCTCAAATGTCCTTTCTGATTTATATAAGGATTTGATTTATATAAGAATCCTGTTTGGAATCCAAGCCACAGATTCTAGCAATAGTGGGGACATTATTAATAGCAACAATTAAATTGGTTTATGTAAGTCAGAATACAAATGTCGTGGCTATAAAAACTAAGTGTGTGTGTGTGTACTGTGTATGTGTGCATATATCTGTCTCTCTGTCTCCGTCTTGTGTCTCCATCTCTATAATCTCTTATCTATCTCTATCTATCTCTATATCTCCAGGTAGTTCTGCCCAGAGGAAACAAATGAATATGGAATTATTTTCCCCAGGGTGGGAAGATACAGCAACAGGGGAACTGTCCAAAGGGAAATCATGAAAGTCCATCATGGAGAGACTAAATATCTTTTCTGTATAGAGAGGATTTTCCGAGAATAGCTTAGTATCAAGATAGCATGAGATAGGGCATTAGAACAGTCGAAGAATGTAAGAAGTCAATAAATCATTACAAGCTGCCTATATTTCCAAAATGAGACTCCCATATGTAAACGTTCATTGAAATATAATATGTAATTTAGTTCACTGAATAATTGACAGGGAAGACCTGTCCTTTCCGGCTACTGTTGCAGAAAAACCACAACTATGCCTCCCACTTATTTTTTTGTACAGGAGTGGAATGTGGAATTCATGACAAACAAAAATGTTATCCTCTGGCATTTGGTGTTCCTGCTGCCCTAATGGCTATTGCACTGTGTAAGTCAGACAATTGATCTTTTTTTACTCCTCTATGATTAATTTTGTTACAGTGATATAAATGTACTGGTGGTCCTCAATTTAGGACCATTTGTTCAAGTTAGGATGGCCTCTGGTCTCAGAAAAGTTGACTAACGACTGGTTCTTGACGTTACAACCTTGTACACACACCCCGCAGTCATGTGATTACAATTTGGGCACTTGGCAATTTGTTTGGATTTATGATGGTTGCAGAGGATTGAAGTCATGTGATCATGATTTGCAACCTTCCCAACCAGTTTCCAACAAGCGAAGCCAATTGGGTAAGTTGGATTTGCTTAACAACTATGTGATTTGCTTAATGACCATGGTAAAAATGGTCATAAAATCAGGTCCAGCCATAAAAAGACTCACTGAATGACTGCACTGCTTAGCGACCAAAATTCCAGTTCCAATTGTGGTCGCAACTACCTGTAATGTGTTCTGGTTCATTATGACAGTTTCCTGGCTATATTGATCAATTATGGATTGTGCATGAGAGATAACTTTCAAAAGCATAATAGACTGTCAGAAAACACATAGCTCTTAAATTTAATAGCAGATTCCCCCTCGCCTTACTTATTTAACACTAGTTCTTAAACTATAAATTGATTTTCTACCCAACCCCCCTTGTTGAAATTCAAACACTTTCTCCAAATTTGCTATCTTTTGGTTTCTCTCTGCAGTTGTGTTCATAGCTGGAAGCAGAATGTACAAGAAAGTGAAACCAGAAGGGAACATTATGGTCCAAGTTGGTAAATGCATTTCGGTAAGCAATATATAATGCAAGAACAACATTTTCAAGGGCAGTTTATTTTCTTGAACTTGGCATTGAAATAAATCTGTATTCAGTGATTTTCTTACTAGTCGTCTCAGGGTTCTCCTTTTTTCTGAACTATATAATAACCCTTAATCTGAATAGCAGTTCTAGTTCCTTATCTATACTGATTACAGTTTGGGATTTAGCTTTAGACTGATTGCTGATCAGAAATATTCCTCTTCCTGATTCTTGCCTAAAATGGTTTTCATGGTCTCTGAAGCCTAATCTGCATGTATGAAGGCAGAGTTGTTAATTAGGAGAAATAGTTAATAATAGTTAATAATAATAGTAAATAATTAGGAGAAAACGATGCTATAGAGCCGTGATGGCAAACCTATGGCACGGGTGCCACAGGTGGCACGTGGAGCCATATTGGTGGGCACGCGAGCTCAGCTCTGGCACACATGCACGCACTGGCCAGCTGATTTTCGGGCCTTCTG
>JANHZT010010004.1:322605-336242 GCA_032468215.1 Stegonotus admiraltiensis | reverse complement strand
GGCGGCTTACAACAGAGAATAAAACAATGCAACAATATCCCATACAAAAGTTAAAAGAAGACATTAAAACATTAAAAACGTTAAAATACATACACTCCAATTTGTGGCCACAATTTGTGGGTCTCGCAGGATCACTATAACGAGATCAACGGCCTGCCGGAAGAGCCAGGTCTTCACCACTTTCCGGAAGGCCAATAGGGTGGGGGCGGTCCTGACTTCAGGAGGTAATTGGTTCCAGAGAGCCAGGGTAGCCACAGAGAAGGCCCTCTCACACGGGCCCACCAGCCGACATTGTTTAGCTGATGGGATCCGGAGGAGACCAACTCTGTGGGATCTTACCGGTCGCTGGGAGCTATGTGGTAGAAGGCGCTCTCGAAGATAGCCTGGCCCTGAGCCTTGAAGACATGACTTGGGTGAACGGGGAACCAAGTAATCTGTTTCACCAGATGACCTCCCTCATCAGCTTCATGCGAATGTTAAATAGGAGAGAGGAGGCTGTCAAGCTCTGAGGCATCCGACACACGCAGGGGGCTACGGCCAGACTTCTCACTTCTCTTCTAACTGGAACTGGTTCTCAAGAAACGAGAACCATCTTCTTTTCCATGGCTTTAAAGTCAGCCGAGAGCAGGGTGGGTGGAGAAACCAGCAACTTTGGTCTGGGAGCAGCAGCAGTGGGAGAACCTGGCACCTTTATGATGCCACAAGGGGGAAAACAACTCCCAGTGAAGGAGGATGTGGGTTGTCCTCTGTGAAGTTGTTCCACATAGACTTAACTAGGCATTTAGTGATGCGGTTCCTACTCTGCCATTTCTTAAACTTATTCATGCTGTGTCTTGGGCATCAGTAAGGTCTTCTTTTTTAAAAAGGCAATAAAAATACCTTTTTTCGGCTTGTACCAGAGGAAATTCACTTCCCTAGAGTAAAGATAGTTTCAAATGCTAGTAGGATTTTAGATGTAGTGTAAATAATGAAGTGTAATTTTTTTTAAAAAAACGCCACAGCCTCACTTGTGTTACTTTCTCCTCTACTTATAAAAAGGATTTCTAATGTAGGGAAAGAGAAGTGGTAAAGAGCAGGAATAGTTGTGATCAAAATAACAGAAATGGTCCTGTTGTGTTAGTGGTGAACCATCTGGATTATGTCTCTTATGTAAATTGACAAACAGTTGCTAATTTGAAGCTCGTTTACTTCCTAGAGTTCCATAGAAAATGTGTATTTTCTAATTTGCATTGATTTAAGGCTTATTCAGATACAAACTATAAAATGGTTTATATGCACCCTGTATGTTTCCACACAATCTCTACAAAGCACAGAGCTCTGTTGTTATTTTTTTTATCCATACACATTTATTTTGCAAACGTTTCAGATGCTTAGAACTAATCCTTTTCTGATTTTTAGTTGAAAGAGAGAAGCCAAGCTTGTGGGGGAAACATGGGCTCCATAGAAGAACTGAGAGAGGCTATTTATTTAGCTGAAGAAGCTTGCCCGGGAATTTCAGATACCATGGTGTCTGAGCTAGTACAGCGGCTTCAGAGGTATTAATGACAATAATGTTAACAATAACATTCCCTTTAGACACATTACTACACACATTTCCTATCCTTGTTATTCATATTAAAATCATTGGAACTGTGTTGTTTGGATCTTTATAAAAAGGATGATGATGATGATGATGATGGCATTCTTAGAATGTTTAGAACTCTTATTAGTGTATCAAAAATAACAATATCAACTTAAAGCAGTTTTGATTTAATTTTTTATTGGACTGTTCCTATTGGACCATAGCAAATACTAGCTTCTATCAGAATAGGCTCAACATGTATTTTACTGATGGAAATACTTGCCTTTTTGTTTCAATGTTAGTGAAGTTAAGCCAGCTGAAAGTCATTGATCCTTCCAGAATAGCAGATATGTTTTGGTTATCTCTATTTCAGATAATATAAACTCAGAAAAACACCTGCTAAGCTCGTAACATTCTTTGATAGTGAAAGTTGTTTATATTCTGTGTATGCATGTGTTGGTCATTGGTACTGCATATTTAGAAAATTGGTAGTTTTCTAAAAAACCTATAAGAAAGGTAGCTTTGGAAAGCTAGTTCCCAATCTTAATTCTTGCTCAAGACTCTGCTTTTAAGTGCAGGAATATATTTTTCTAAAAGATTGCAACTGAGATACATTTATTTTTATTTGCTGTGTAAAACATTTTGTTCACTACTTTTGTTTTAACAACATGCTTTTTCCCTTCCCAGGTACTCAGTAGCTGGAGGGAGCAGCTCATCCCACTGAAGTCTGACCCCGTTTGCCACCTTTGCTACTTCAGTGGGGCGCCTGCAGGCACCTGTTCTCAGGCTGGTCTTCCACAATTGGCAGGCAATCACATGGACATTTCTGAAAGTGCATCAACAGAACAAGGTGTTTTAGCAAGAGCACTGTTTTTCAACTCTGTATAGGTTTTTTTTAAAAAAATAATGCACATATTCAAAGGAGGTATCTTTATACATTTCTGAGATGTAAATTTAGGATTTCAGTTAGGAACTAAAGCTATTGTGAAATCTCAGGTATCTTGTGTTAAGTCATTGGCCTTCAGCTCAAGGATCCATAGGTGGGTGGCATTTCAATCTGAAATGTGTGCACTAGTGGCACTGCCACCATTTTCTTTGTTTTAAGGTTTTGTTTTAAGAAAGAAATGGAAGTCTGGAGTTCAGTCCCATGTTCCACGTTTACATTTAACATGGATTGGGGTTTGAAAGAGTTGAAGGCAACCGCTTTAAGTAAAAAAAAAATCTGTGAATTGGATGTATTATTGGCTCTGTGTACAAATTTGTATATAGTCACTTTTTTACTGAAATTTGCTTGACATGCATACGGATTCCTCTGTACAAATTGCCAAGAGCTTCTGTAGATGATACTAGTGAGGTAAATATTTTGACAGATAGATCAACTTATTATAGGCTTGTCTTTGTTTCTATGAAAATTTTAAATTGTATTATAGCAGGGTTTGCTTGACCTTTGTTTATAGGTCAGAAATAAAGCCGTGCTATAAAAATCCAGTTTATACCTCAGATGCAGGGTTTTTTTTGTGTTACACAGTAGCATTTTTTTTTCTAATCATGGTACGAAACTGATTGTTTTAATTTAGGACATCATATTCTTTGGAGTTCTCTAGTTTTGCTTATCTTCATGGTTTTATATCTTGTTTAAAATTGTGCCAATCCAAAGTTTAAATTGGTTTTTAATAGTTTTCTTTTGGAATTAATCTTAACATATAACTGAAAAAGGCACTTTTTTATATGCTTCCTAGAAATCCTGGATAAATAATGGCAGTTTTGCAAAATACTGGTTATAAAAAGAATTTTAAAAATGTGAGCAACTTTAGTTACAATCATTGAAATCAAAATTTGGGCTTAGTTTAATACCTGAAATTCATTGTGTGGTAGAGGAAGATATATGAAATTTCATTAAGATCTAAAATAGAAAACTGCAGTTCACTTTAATAGGTAAGAACTAGTACGGTATAACTCTTTATCTATTGTTAAAATAACTACATGATAGAAATCCCATCTGAATTTTTATGTTGAGGTATTTGGAGAAAAGTGGAATAAAAATGTAATTAAAAGGTTGTGGTTAGTCAAGAATTTTAGAAGGGGCTTGCTTTTGTTGATTTACAATAAATTAATGCTTTCAATATTATTACACTGTTTTGATTTCAATATCAAATCTGTATTGTAATCTTAAAAAAATAAATAAACAACAGTAACTCTAAAAGACAACTTGCTGTAGAAGATTTAACCCTATGACCAAGCCTTTGGTGAAAATCTCCTTTCTAATTTGTTTTGAGAAAAGCATAATAATGGTATAAAGGATGGGCACATTGTGTCAATGGAAATGAACTCACTGCATGTTTAGAACCTGTAATATCCTCTTATCAATGTAAAGATTGAACAATTTACTAAATTGAGTGGAAATAATATTTTACTGCCTTGTGTTTGAGTCAGCCATGTTGCCATCCCATTAGAATGGGCGTGATGGATTTTGTGTTTGTCTCTACCCCGGTGTTTACAGTCTGTGAAATGTAGCATGATGTAAGCTACACATTGAATTAGGGTGAGGTAGCTGAGAAATCTCTCTCAAAATTCAGCTAAGCTTGTATGCAGTCCCAGATCTGGTAACCTTTTAAGACTTTTGATTGCAAGAATGTTGACTGAAAGATTTTGTTAAATGGAAACCAAAATGACCTCAATGACTTGCTCTTTTAAAATTAGTAAATTAATATTTTGTCAGAACTATGTTCTGTTACAGACATGGTTTTTCCAACAAACTATTGTTTATTTTAAATCAGTTAAAAGATTACTATTTTGCCAGTTTGCTGTTTGAGCCAGTGCAGTTTATTTAAATATCAGTTTAATTGACTTAATCCCATATAAATTGTAAATATGCAGAATTTCAAAATGACATCTTGTTTGGTATAAATGAAACAACTTGGTGAAAGCAAATTGTCTTTGCATTATATTGTAATCAGATTTAAACTCTAAAACACCTTTTGTTGTTTCAAGTCCATTTTTACTCTGACTGTTTAACTTTACAATACTGTTTATTGAGCCTTTAAATATTGTTTTAGAACTGTCCTAAAAAAATCCAGCATTGCAGTGTTGTATGTATTCGGGATTAGTCTTTGGCGGTTGGTAGCAGTTTCCTGCATATTAAATAAGGTAATATTTTGTTTTACTAAAGGGCACCAAAATTTGCTGGTGTAGAGTGGACAAATTTCCCATTTTTCATAATGAAATTGCTAAACAATCTGAAAGCAAGCCAAGTCTTTCAAACTGCAAAGGTTTTCTATCTGAGTCTGTTGGGCCACTTTTTAACTATTAATTAGAATATGTATTTCCATTATAGTTACACACTTGTAAATGAACTCGAGACCACTGATTTTTCTTGTGAAATTGTGAGAAGTTGCTTCTGTTTACTCACAATCATTTAGGTGCCACCCTGCCCCCACCCCCCCCCAGTTCATTGCACTGTATTTTGATTGGTTCTTGACCCTTCCAGTATATGAAGCATTTTGTATGTTACATAATTTTCAGTATTGATATTTTTGTAATAGTTTAGAACCTATTGAAGTTGCTTTCGATAATAGTGGAATTTTGCAGCCATTAGTGCAAACGGGGGTGTATTGTATATTGGCTTATATATGTATCAATGGATGGAAGGATTTAATTTTGAAGTTGAAAGATGACAGGTATGTTGGGATACAAAGTCCTGAATTCGGCTTCCTCCCTTATATATAGGCAGTGAGCCAAAGCACAAACATAAAACTAGACTTCATTGTATCCTTGTCAATCTGCTACTGAATTGAAGTCGTAAATAAGACAAAATGGCAAAGCAATTATTTTGGCATTTTAAAGGCTTCCTGATATACTACTATAAATGTTTATGTGCAGGAGTCCACTTTATCACACGAATGAAATTTTACTAGTCAGCAATTATTTATTGGGGGTATGGAATGCTGTGAAATACCTGTAGAATGCAAACAACTGAATTTTGCAAAGTTACATGTAGAATTTTGTGGCTTTTCCATCTATTGATTTCCCCCCACCCCCTTTGGCACCCATAATGTATATGGACGTATACAAAACCTTAGTAACACTTGTGCACCTGACAAAGTAGAAGGTTAGTCCAGCAATGTGGAAAGGATATGTTTCTTTACTTTTCATTTCCAAAATTTATAAAATGAATTAGCAATGTAACTTATGGCTCTCTCATTATGTCCAAACAAGTCATTTCACACAGGGGCTTTAGGGTGGAAGGTGGAGACTATTCTAGCAAAGATATGTGCATATATGATGCATAGAACGTTGAAAGTGCTTAAATTAGCATATAAAATCCTCCTTTCCATTATATACACGACATAAAAGGTATATAACACTGTACACTAGAATACTTGTAATATTTCAGAAAATTACACTAAGTATCCCAGAATATTTCCTGGAAAGTTTTCAATTCAAAACACTGTAGTAAATCAATCTCACTGATCTCTAATCCAATTTATGCCATAATAAATTGGTTAAGATGTCACAAGACTTCATTTTTGCTCTTTTAGGTTAGCATAGTTACTGTTGTACATTATGGTGAACTAGAAATGTTCTTAATTAGAGATGTTTAATTGTTAGAGCCATAAATCAACTTTAAAGGTCTTCAGATTTAAAATTATTGATACTAGAAAGAGAGCAGTAATTGTATATTTCTGTCATCTAATAACTTTTAGTAGAGTCTGAATATACAAAACATCTACATACTTGAGGAATTCACAGTAGCTGGATAAAATATTCTAATTATGAATTGGATGCTTTTTTTTTTTTAGAGAAGCATAAAATTATGATTTCCTTGCTGAATTATGGCAAAGGTCTAACTCTGGCCAACAGTTGCTTTTTGGAAATGCACAACATAGCAGTCTAATATCTGGCTTATTTTTTTCATAAGCATCTGGGAATGCCTTTTTAAAATCTCTATCCATGGAGGTCCCATTTTTAGCCATCAAGTGACATATGCAATGAAGACCTATTCTTTGATCAGGCTCTGTTTACTTCTGTAATTCTGCTGTTTATAACCTGTATACAGTATATTTGCTTATGTCAGATATCAACCTATTCTCAAAACCTTGTATGTTTCATGACACAGAAATAAAGAAATACAACCATTTTGATATGTCATCGAGCAGCGTATTTATATCACATACTTTACAAGAAAGTACACTTCAGAATTTAGTGACACTTAAAGGGAAAAACAGAATCATAAGCTACTGTGTTATTCCAAGTCCAAATACTGTTATGGCTGCAGTGTTCTGGAAGAACGGATGTAAATATTCTTATCAAACTGTTAGGTTGTGTACAGATAGAAATATTACCTAAGAATTTTGAGTATTTTCCCCCCAATCGTGTTTGTGTGTGTGTGTGTGTGTGTGTGTGTGTGTGGGGTTGTTCGGGTTTTCTCCCAAACAACCAAAGACCTACATACACCCGCGAAAACCTCAGAAAACATATATATATATGATCAAGGAAATAGCAATGCAATTGGCACAAACTGTTTCAGTTAATTATTTGAAACCAAACATAGAAGTGCATAAACCACGGGTGTCAAACTCGTGGTGTCACATTGCCATCATGTGATGTTTTGTGACGTTTTTCCCATTCGTGGAGCTGGGGTGAGCGTGGCCTGCGCATGATGCATCCAACCTGTGGGCCGCCAGTTTGACGTCCCTTGGCATCCTTATCGTAATCTGGAAGGTATAGCTTTGGAGTAAAATGGGGAAAACCTTTATATGCACTTTCAGTGCTGTTGCTGCTTTACTTAGGAACAATGTTAAGAAAAGGAGGTGTGATTATTATATTTTGTATGGAAATCTAAATAGCAAGAACTGAAAGCAAAAATAATTGTTATAAAGCAATGTTCCTGCAAGAGTCTCTGATAGGTAATAGAAAACAGTGAATAAGTGAATAAGTGATTTGTGCTCATGGTATTTATACCCTGAGGAACAGACAGTGGCAAAAGCTGAAAACCTGTGCCACCCTTAGCATTACAATACTGTGACTTCCCAGGAAGCAAATCCGGCTCCTGAATCCAGACCATTGCAAACCTTGCTGAACAGAAAAGGCACAAGCTAAAAGCTGCAGCTACGGTAGTAAATAAGGAAGATGGTCCTAAGTTTGCATGATGATTTTATATGACCCTCAAAATTATATGCAAAACCTTCTCTAACTATAGTTCCAGCTGTTTTTGGTTTTACTTCTTTATTCTCCCCAATCTATTTGTAGCTGTTTACTTCTCTAAGAAACAAAAGAAGCTGGGGAGGTTTCAAAGAGACATAATGAGGTCAGAAGCAGCCTAGTTGACTTGGTTCATCTTCTTTCCGCCACTTAAAAACAAAACAACAATTAAAAAGGAGTGGCTCTTTTTACAGCAACAAGGATCATCTAGGATTCAGCTTCAATCTCATGGTTTAGCTGGAAAAATCAAACACAGCCTGGGGGCGGGTGTGTGTGTGTGAGAGAGAGAGAGAGAGGGGAAGAGGTATTGGAGAGAAAAACTTTTGAACCAACCCTGGATTGCAAAATGCATGTTGGGAGATGCAGGCCAAAGGAAGGCTCATGCGTGTGGTTGGACAACGTTTCATGGACTCATTTTGATGAACTTACGTTAAGTTGCCTAAATCAGCTGCACACATATAAATGATGTGTTATCAATTACGCATGTTCAAAATAACATTTGTTTTGTAAATGGCAAGAAACAAGCATCCTCAAAAGAAACCCTCAAAGCTATACAGTGTTTAAAGCTGTTGAGGTATTTTATTCCCTTTTCAGTAAGCAAATCTTAAAACATGTTTATACAACAGAGCCTCTATATCTGGCAAACCTGCTCTTAAAGCAAGAGATTGATTGATACGGTGGTAACCATCTCTCTTAAAATGTGTGACAAATGTGCTGGGATTCATATTACACCTAATAATACACAATAAATCTATTTCAACTGCTGGAAAGTGTAAATTCTCAGTCAAATCTTTAGAACAGCCTTTCTCAACTTGGGTTGCATGAGAGGTCATTATTATATGAAAAAAATACTGTTTTTTAAACTTTGTGTGCCATTAAATGCCAATACTCCCAAAGGTTGGGATTTTTATATGCTGCAATCCAGCTTGCTAATCATAGTAATGTACCGTGAGCTTCAGTTAGAACAATTTTTATGCAACAGTTCTCTGAGCCCTGAAAATTATTTCAAGGGTTCCTCCAGGGGAAAAAATGGTTGAGAAAGGCTGTTTTGGACTCTTTTTTAAGTGGGCTGGACATTGATTAAATGAACATATTTAAGGCTATCTAATTGCTTCCAAATTTGTACAGACAAAATATGAATTGATTTATAGTACCACTTATAAAGGTGCAGAAGCACAGAATATATTGGGACAAAACATTACAGAAACAAATGTTTCCTTTGAAGAGATGCACCTGCACCTGTTCTTATTGAAACACCAATTTTCTGACAAAAAATTAATGCCACAATCCTTGTAGAACACAGATATTGACATTTTGTTACACAAATTATTTATACCATTTTAAACTTCCTAAGACATCGTTACGAGTATTTCATGGGGTAAAATATGTAAACTGTTTCTCAGGCATGATTTTCTTATCGATACGAATTTTCATCAGAAAAAAGCAGGCAAACCCATCTGACAGTAAAGGAAGGAAATATTTCCAACTTCCAGAAGTGAGATGAATTGAAGAAACTACATATTTGGCTGCTAGTTTTAATTCTTACAAGCAAACTGTGTAGAAACATCAAAAATAAAAGAACTTTACCTTGAAGATTTATATTGAGTTGGTGAAGTGAATAGAAGATAAAAATAACCAAAACAAAAATCAGTCCAAAACTCATTGTGAGGGTCTGTATATTAAAGAAAAGGCATCTTGTTTTCAAGGAAATACAAAAAAATGAAGTTGCTACAAAATTGGTCTATATATTTCAGGTGCAAATTTTTTGAGGCAAAGAAATATCTTTTGGCATTTGGCACTCCAAGGGACAATATTTTAATACTGGCACAAGCTAAAAAAACCACACTAAAGAACAAATACAAGACATGAAACCCTCATGTGGCTGATAATAGTAAACAAACCTGCTGAGGCATTATTTCAAAAGCTGATCTAAAACTTTTTTAATAGATTTGTGTTTTACTAAATCTTAAAAGGGGAAAGTAAATTCAAATATCCTCTAAAAAAAGCAGCAGTTGCTGGAATGAACCATTTGGAGTTCAGCCATCAATAAACATGGGATTCTTCATGACTTAATACACGGACCCGTGAGGCTGGGCCTGTAGCACTTCGGATGACCTCCATCCACCTAAGCAAGAAGAAAGTCAAACATCAGGACTTGCTACACTGCACAGGTGGGAAGCTTTTCTGTTGCGGATGTGGCTTCACAGAAGATGTTTGCCTATTAGGTGAGTTTGGGAGAGCTCAGTAGGATGGGAAAAGGGAAGGAACAGATGGCTCTCCTCCAGTCTGCAAAAACATGTTCTTTCCCAATTCTATTCTGTTTTTCCAACAGCTGATCTGGTTGGCCAGAATGGGATGGCATTGGGGAAGAACAATGAAAATAACTCTTCCCATAGGTTGTCCCAAAGACATAGGTTGCCTTTTCCATTCTAATAGCCTTGCTAAACATTAAGAGGACCACAGTGGGATACAGAAAAAAAAAGTGAACTGGAATGCCAATCTTTGTTCCACTCATTTCAAGTTCTTTTCTCTGGGACAACCAACCAGGCATGGAAATTCTGATGGGATCTCATATGGGAAGACCTTAAAACCTCCACACTGAACAGTGTGATGGCAGAGGGAAAAAGAGTGTAGTAGTGGTTCCGTGCAAGAGGTTTCTCAACCTCAGCAGGATTAAGATGTGTGTGCTTCAACTCCCAGAATTCCCCAGCCAGCATTAAAGTCCACACACACTAAAGTAGTTGGAATTTGAGAAATCCTGCACTCAGCTACCATTTGTAAACTAAACATTACCTATATTATAGAGCAAGGCACATTTATTTAAATGCATTTTGCTACAGAATATTTAAGTTTTACTATAGAAAGTTTGAAAATTTACAAGACCAGTACCACATTTTTCACTTTCTTGTTAGATGGAAATGATTATTCAGATTGCTAATGTTCTTGGCTATTTCTTACTCTTAACTACCAATCCCATCCCAAATAATTTCTGTCCTGCACAATCACATTTCAGTCTGTACATGTAAGTAAACAATCTGTGGGCCATAATATCCTAAATGTACATGTCTGGGTTCAAAGACAAACTAGCTTAGATTTAAGTCATGCACAGAACATTTTGTTCACCTCTAGTATGAACTATGTAACTTTTGTTTCTCAACAAAAATAAATCCCTTGTAACAGCTTGCGGGGTATGAGAGGCCTTATACAATCTTTCCTTTCCTGGGCGAATAATTCTGCACACGTTGCAAACATGATAAATTCTTTATATTGATTTAGTATTCTCTTAAAGAACTATCAAATATTTGGGGAATTTTTAAAATTACAATTCCTACTCCCCATTTCAAGACTTTGGATACCACACATTTCAGTTTCATAACATTTTGATATTCTTTCACAAGATGTTACCAGATTTTAGTGCTTTTTAAAATGCTTGTGACAACTTGTCTTAAGAACGATGTAAGATTTTGGAAATGATTCATGAGATTAGCAAAATAAAATGTGATTTAGTAATCTTGGAAAATTCCTGGATCTAGACTGGAGAAGTCTGTATCCAACTTACATTTTGCAGGAAACAAACAATTTGATACTTTAGCTCCTTGACAGACCTCATGTTTTACTTAAATTGGCTGGATTATAACAGTACTTGTTACCCATCCTTTTTTAATGATAGAATTTAACAGCATAGTATGTAGTAAAATTATAGTAAACAAACATACCTTTCAAATGTATATTCACTCTCCGCCCTAAAATAGTACACATGGGATTTGAAATGTAGCTTAAAGACATAGTCTTTATTAATGTTCTCAGATTCAGAAGGAATGGTAAGAGAATAGCCCAGCAGAGGAAGGCTAGCTAAGGGATGATTGTCCTAAAAACAAAAGGCAAGAGAGGTTATGGCAATAGCAAAGGCCCTGCTTCAAAAATTGACAAAACTGCATGCAAAGAACTTCAAAACTCTCTTCCTACCATCAAATCCCAGTATGTTTCAAGCAAAAGACAACCCAGGAAGGTCCTCCCCCAAAAGACATTGGCATCTTATCTTGCACTGTACACATGCCTAGGGGTTGGAATTTGCCCAAGATTCTCCTTCCTTAGATTTTTTTTAATCACATCTTTTCTTTCATGTACAACTCAAGGCAGCAAACACGCCAATTCCCCTTCCTATTTTCCCCAGAAAAACAACCCGGTTTGGTGAGTTAAGAACGAGTGCCTAGCTCAAAGTTACCCAGCTGTTTCTTCATGCCCAAGGCGGGACTAGAACTCACTGCCTCCTGGTTTCCTGGCCAGCAATGAAGGAATTTACATGATTTATATGATTGCTCATCTCCCACAGCTGACTCTGAGCAGCACCCAAGGATAAAATAAAGACTCTGCTCATAAAAATCAACAACAGCAGAGTTTACCTAACCTCCTAGGGAAACAACCGGGTCTTTAGTGCTTTACAAAAAGGTTACTGTGATGTGCAGAAGGCAGTCTCTTCCCCATATTCTGTATCTCACTGGAACTGAGAAGAGTTTCTGTGAAAGGGACTCCACAAAAATTGCACCTAAATGTGAATCACTCCTGGGACAATTACTACACTCCCTGTAACACGATGGCTGGAAATATAGCTTCTCATTCTCCTGTTGTCTACTGTATTTATTTTTGACCAGATTTGTAAGTGGAAAGGAATGGCTGCTCATCATTTTGTGGCCTTTAAGTGGTTATTTGTGAGTTATATGGAATGGAGAGGATGGTCAGAATATTCTATGGTTCATGGAAGACTCTTGGAGGACTACCTTCATTGACTGGCAACCTTGTTCCTTAACTCAGTTTCTTGAGTTGATGCAAGCAAAGTTTCCACAGTACATACGGTTGGTCCTTGCTTACCAATTACTCACTCAGCAACCATTCAAAATTACAAAGATGCTGAAAAAATAATTATATAACCAATTGATGACCATTTGTTACCTTTGAAGAATCCCTCAGTTCATGAACACCATTACAGTCAATATGTTGTGTTCTGAATCTGACCTGTGTTTTTTTCCTCCCACCTACTTGAAGAGCAGAGATTGGAGAGGAAGGGTTGCAAGGGAGTAAGCTGTTTGTTCTTCTACACATCAAAAGCAATGCAGTTATACTGGCAGCCTGGAGCTAGGACCCACAAATGCACTATGCAAACAGCTTGCAATATTTTCATGAAATCTCTTTCTATCCACTCTCTTTGCTCTGCAAAGGAGGGAAGAGCAGAGAGATCTCAGAAGAAGAGACTGAGAGTAAATTGTTAGCTCTTCTATATATGAAAAATAAAGTGATGTGCAAGTTAACAAGAAAGTGGTCATGTAGCTGCAATTTCTGACTTTCCCTACTGGCTTCCCAAAAGCAAAGTCAATGAGGAAGCTGGAAGGAATTTGGAAGTCTCAGTCACATGATGTCCTCCCTTAATGACAAATGGGACTGCAGGAGCTGCCATTGCTAAATGGCACAGATATGCAATGTTAAACTTTATGACTAGGTTGCTTAATGATGAGGTTTCTGGATTAGTTGTACTAGCTTTGGTGGGCTTGCTTCATGAAATTTGGACTATTAAGAAAAGCCCACCACACATATAGTTTCCACAAGAAATCTCGGTCCAAGGGAAGTAATTAACTACAGCATTTCATACATTTGTGGCACAGTATCTTAATATAAGACAGGAAGCACCTCAAAGCCACAGCAAGGAGAAATAGGGAGAGCACCATCTTCTTCTTGAACCTCCTGCTTAGCTGACATCACAAGTATATTTATTTCTTTATTAAATTTCTATACCGCCCTTCTCACGAAGGACTCAGGGCAGTGTACAGCCAAGAATAAAACATAACAGTATAAAGATAAAGCAATTTAAGATTAATTAAAT
>JANHZT010010004.1:292281-306328 GCA_032468215.1 Stegonotus admiraltiensis | reverse complement strand
TTCTGGACCAGCTGAAGCCTCCGGGTGCTCCTCAAGGGGAGCCCCATGTAGAGAGCATTACAGTAGTCCAGGCGGGAAGTGACAAGTATCTATTGCTAAGAGCTCCGTCTAAAATCAATTTTTAATTTGCTCTTTTGCTTTTATTTTATTTTCGTTTTTGTTCTCCTGGAGTTTTGGACATACTCTGAGATCAAAGCCAAGATCTATATTTGTACTACATGGAAAAGGAAAAAGAGGCTGTTGTCATATTCTGTTTCCTAAACCTCAGTTAAGCCTACCAGACAGCTCAAAAGTTGACAGATGCCTAAAAAGCAAACAATTATTTGCTGCAAGTAACTAGCGCCTTCCCTCTTTACTCTTCCCGATAGCCTCTTTAAAAGACATCACCCAATTATGTGGTATATACAAATGGAGTTGCTCCCAATTT
Source organism: Stegonotus admiraltiensis (assembly GCA_032468215.1). Taxonomy (NCBI): domain Eukaryota; kingdom Metazoa; phylum Chordata; class Lepidosauria; order Squamata; family Colubridae; genus Stegonotus; species Stegonotus admiraltiensis. Next base: position 305,901 of record JANHZT010010004.1, on the reverse strand, counting down.
TAAATCTTTCCATTTCCATGTCTGGCTGGTACAACAAGGGGATGAGGACTTTAAAAGAGGAAAATGTTACTGATTTTCTAGCCAGACAGTGCCCATTTACAGCACAAACTGTATTGTCAAATGTTGAGGTTCTAACTGCAGTTAACGGCAAAGCAGAAGCTCTAAAATAGACCTTTATTAAGCTTACAGCCAGTCAATTCAACTGCTGAGACAGTCCAAACTAGCACATCCAGTGACAGCCGTGTCTCAAAAGCAGGAATCATGGCGGAAAGGTGGAATGTAAAAAGACAGTAAGGAATAATTTAAGAACTCTAAACCTACATTCAGAAGAGTGTGGGAGGGAAGCCTCAATTTCCCAGGAAGTACTGAATGAAAGGCAAATAAATCATAACTGTCACAGCCAAAATGAGATCACTCTACAAATCCAAAATAACAGGGAATAAAGGAAAATGGGGATCCACAAGTACAGCCATTCTATGATAAAAAAAAATGATAAAAGTAGCCCACATGTTTAAAATCTGGAATGCCAAATCTCGTTCCCCTTGTGTCACTCAGGTAATATATTTGGCTCAATTAAATTCCTGTTCTCTCAGTTGATATCATTGCTGCCTTACAACAAAAAGCTCAGACATGGTCAACATGTTGCTTTCAGAGACTTTGTCACTAGCAAAATCCATCTACTTTACCCACCATGAACAGATCATGATCAATATCCAACAAGCAGGGAATCAAGTTCCCTGTTTGCTAAAGAGGGGGTGGTAAACCTGGGGAAGGATTGCTGGAATAGGATGAAAAACTACATCTAAAGATCATAGTTTCCCTTGACCAAAAAAGTCTGAAGAAAAAATTCTAGTCAAAATTATGTCTATGACTAATAGGTAACTGAAGGAGTGATAATAGATGCACACAGTATTGGTGAGTTCATAGGCTTAAAATGTATCATATAATAAATAACAGCATCCTGCTGTTTCACTTCCTTCTTTGGATTTATTTGGAAGGGATGATTAAAGCACAGTGAATTAGAGCAGTCTCTTTTCTTCTGCAATCTACAGTCATTCAGATTGCAAGATTATTCTTCCTTTTTATAACTATCAGCTTCAGGAATGAAAATAAACAGCCTCTCCTAATCCACAGAGATGAAAGAATAAAGAGATTCTTATTAAAAGCAATGGAATTCTAAATGTGTTTAGCTAATTGATTAAAGACAGTCTCTTTTGATAAATATTTATTACAAATAAAATGTCTCACTAGACTATTAAGATTTTATTACTGCTATCTTTCTTTTAATCAATACAACAAAGCAATCAAAATACGTTTTAGACACTAATTTGAAAACCTGTAACAACTCTTTTGTTTATTAGCAATGCAATCAAATCAAATGCTCAGAAAATAATTTGAGAATGCAGACTCAACAAAAATAAAAACAATTTAGAAAGGCTCCTTTGTAATTTAGAAAGTTACCTATACTGTGCAATCTGTTGTTCTTATTAGCACTTGGCCCTATCTGCAATGCCATTGTATTATTGTATTAAAATCTAACAGCTCATATTCCACTAACTTCAGTGGAAGAATTTTTTAAAGAAAATGCTTCTATAGGTAGCCCTCGACTTGCGACCACAATACAGCCCAAAATATCCTTTGCAAAGTAAGACAGTTATTAAATGAGTTTTGCCCCATTTTACGACCTTTCACAGTTACGACCTTGCCACAGTTGTTAAGTGAATCACTGCAGTTTAGTTAGTAACACGGTTGTTAAGCAAATCTGGCTTCCCCATCGACTTTGCTTGTCATAAAGTCACAAACGGTGATCCCAGGACACTGCAGCAGTCATAAATACATGCTAGTTGCCAAGCGAATTTTGATCACCTGATTGTGGGGATGCTGTAACAGTCATAAGTGTGAAAAACGGTCATAAGTTATTTTTTTCAGTGCCATTATAAGTTCAAATGGTCACTAAACCAGTGGATATAAGTTGAGGGCTACCTCAACTATTATATAGGCAACTACACCTCATTATCTGGTTCTTGGCAGTTATCATTTTGAAGTCATTATATGGGATCTGCCAAAGAAATACTGACATTAGAAGGAATCAGACTGGTTACAGATTTGCAAATCAGTTGATCTTTGTTGCAATGTATGTAGTAGATGGAAAATGGTCAAGAGTCTTCTATGGCTTATTACACTGATCAACTCATAAGACCTCCACTCATATACCTCAATTATCTGTATTCTCTTATACACTTCCTTTATTTTAAAGAACGTAGATCCTCAATAGCTTCTTTATCTAGTGGTGCATTGGCTGAATCAATATTGACATATTTAGCAAAAAGAAGTAGCAAAATAGATCTGTTTCACAGTGCAGTGAATACACACCCAATTAGAAGGCCACTGCACATTTTATTTTTGGTGAGGCATACTCCCTTCCATATTTATTTTTCTCTAGGGCGAAAGAAAGCCTCCAAGAGTCGCTCTTGATAGCAAGATGGTGGGGAGAGGACACATAAATTAAATAATAAATAAATAAAAAAAAAGGAGGTGGATAAAACTGAATTAAATGTAAACATCTGATGGGATGAAATCAACGTAGATTCTAAATTGGACTATTATTCCAGAACTTGAAATTAAGTCTGTGGTATGTGCTAAAGAGAAGGAAACTAATTTACTAAGATACTTTAAAAATGTGTACTTCTGTATTGCAAATGTCAAGCAAAAGCTTAATAGTTCTAAATAACAATATTGTGACACAAGTGTCTACTGAGATTGAAATTCTTCTAATTTAACTTATTAAAAGAAAATATCTAGGAACAACTGTTAATCATACAGGAATCTGCTGCCGTTTTAAAAAATAATTTACAGCCCTAAGACTTTATGATGATTTATGATTATGATCATGATTTATTACTTGTTGCTTGTATGTTACACAGAGAGCTTATGCACCGGAGACAAATTCTGTGTGTGTGTCCAATCCAGTGGTGGGTTGCTACTGGTTCTTGCGAACTGATAGTGGAAATTTTGAGTAGTTCAGAGAACCGGTAAATACTACCTTTGCCTGGCCCTGCCCCCAATCTATTCACTGCCTCTCGAGTCCCAGCTGATCAGTTAGAAGGAAAAAATCAAAAAAACTTGACAAAGAAGAGAAAAAAAAAAACAACAAGACACCTTAGCTCTAAATTGAGAAGCCAAGAAGCCTCCCAATTGATCGGCTAGAACCGATCCGCTCCTTGTAAACCGTTCAATGGTGGTAGAATGGCAATTGAGGCCAAGCTGCCTGAAAGTAGTTTCCGATGCTCTCGGTGGTGGCAGAGCAGCAAAAAACTGTTTAAATTCTTGCTGTGGCACTTCAAAGGGCCGCCCTACAGCTGATCAGCGGTAAAAGGCAGTGTGGTCGTAGACCAGTGCATTCCAAAAACAAATAGGTAGACCGGAACGCTCCAAAAACAAATGGGTAGACTGGTATGCTCCAAAAACAAATGGGTAGACCGATACAGCTCTGCAAGCAGTTAAAAGCCTGATAGACCAGTACCTCTGCTAAATCCTAAAGAATTGTTTGTCACATGACCATCAAACCATGCCCACAAAATAAGCCACGCCCACAGAACCGGTAGTAAAAAAATTTAGAACCCACCCCTGGTCCAATCACACTTGACCAACAAAGAATTCTGTTCTGTTCTTTATCAATCTGAAACTGACAGTATATCCATTCTGGATTGAACATGGTAGAACAGAATGTAAAATATTTAGCATCAAAACGTCATTTTATTAAAATAACTGCTGGAATTCTTACCACAAAGCAATTCGCTGTTCTACCTCCTTTAGAAAGTTGGTGTGAAATTTGTGCAAAGGTTGAAAGTTTGAAAAGACGAGGCTCTTCAGTGCTTCTGGAACACAGTCATCTTTACTTACTGTGCTCTGGAACCACTAGAAAAACCAAGCATAGTAATCAGAGGAACTCTTGGCACAGACATTCCTGGTTAGAAGATGTATATAAGGGAATCAGACAGTACTTGATTAATGGTAATAGCCTTACCAATAAATTAGTATTATAACACCGAAGTTAGGTTTTTTGAGCTTGTTGCCAATGGGACAGCTTCTTTTATTTAAGAAGGATGCTTCTACATTTACTACCCTGTGTTTCCCTGAAAATAAGACCCTGTCTTAAAAGGCACCAAGTCTTATTTTTTTGGGGAGGGGGGATGTCATCCACTGACTCATCTCACTTGTGTGCATCCCCCTCCCCCCCGGCCTCCTTTTTGCTGTCAGAGGCTTTCATGAACTTCTTCGGCCCACAAGGCTTTCCTGAAGGCCTCTGCAGCCAATAACAGAGTTCTGGATCAATCGAAAACTCTGTTATCGGCTACAGAGGCCTTCAGGAAAGCCTTGCTGGCTGCAGAATAAATGGGCAGAGGTGTGCGAAGCCTGGCTGCAACTGTCTGAAGGTAAGTAGTAGAGTAGCTCCAACCCCCATCACCACCCTAGCTTAATTTTTACCTGTGCACCCTGGAGTAGGCGGGATCTTGATTAGGGCTTATTTTGGGGGTAGGGATTATATTGGGCAGACGTGTAAAAACCAAGCTAGGACTTACTTTCGGAGAAGGTCGTACCCCAAGCTAAAGTTCTCCTGACCCAAAATAAGTGGAAAATATTTAACCTCATTATTTTTTAACCAGCAATTGTTCTATCTTTGATAGGTTTGTGTATGTTAATGCATAAAATATTAAATTTCTTGAGTTGTGCAGTCATTTTAAAATACCAAGGTTATCCAGAATCAGCAGAAGAATCACCAAAGCTATCTATAGTCTTCTGTTTAGGTATTAAAACTATTCAGTGGGACAGTTCCATGTTGTATTTGGAAAAGGAAAGATTTCTAAAGATGTTGTTTAGAATATCCCCCATTCGGTGCTCTTCATGGTATATCTAAGCATATCCTAATGCAGAGCCTTGTATTCAAATCCAGAAAGCTATAAAGTTCACAATCTATGGGAAAGTACTTGTGAAAAAATAATTCACTTTAGGATTCTACTGAAAAAGAGCAGCTGAGCAATATTTCAGTTAATTTGGTGTTTTTACTCCATTAACAAGATGTTGCAGACAGAACTGACAAAGGCTATAGAATCCCAAATTAAGTATTATCTGCACAGCCTCTTTTGAGTTCAATTGTAGAAAGCTAAACATATCCACTCTGGGAACTTAGACAGATTGGGATACTGTTGTTTAATCAATTTTTCTGCTTATTAAGCAGGCATCCTTTGATTTTCTCCCATTTTAAAGTATTGCTGAAAGTGATGGAACAGTAATGACAAATGACAATAGGGACACTGCTTTGTGGGTATATTGAAATGAGATAAAGATCCAAAATACAAAGCATTAAAACTGCAACAAAGAGAACAAAACTATCAGAAATTAAATGATCCATCTGTGCATTTAAACACACACACACACAATTAAATTTTTATCTTCTGTTCTGCTACAGTAACTTAGATGAAATTCCAATCTCATCAGATACATTTTGTGATTGAATATGCCTGTGATTAAAGATTATGTTGCTGGGGATAGTGGAAGATGTAGTAAAAGACAGGAAGAAAGATATTTACGGAAAGATGGGCTCCATAATTTTTAATTTAAGGGGGAAAAAAGAAACATACCGATGTGATGACTTCAAGATCTTTCAGGTAAGTCCGTTCTGTAGTGGCAACTTCTTTAGCAATGAAGTATGCCTTGTCAGTTGGAAACCTCTGAAATTAATCAGAAGACAAAATGACTTTAATCTGTACTCAAATGACAATGATAGGACTCTTATAGTTAGCTTTGGGTATTAAAAGAGTTGGATGCTGCATAATTACAGAGAATTAAGGAAAAATGCCCAAGATCAGCAAATAGGAATAGCTTTATTCCAAAAATACAAAATTTACAAAACAGTTCTATATTCAGAAGTGGTATGCATGCATATGAATAGAGGCAACTCTGTCACCACTTCTAAGTCCCTACTGCTTATGTAGCCTATGATGGTGAGAGATATGGCCATTTTTTTTTCAGCATGGAAGTTTTCAAAACAGTCTTCCATTGAAAACAAAGAAAAATTGCTAAATGTCCTTTGCATACCTAATAGGTAGAGCCAACATCAGTACCTTTCTCCTGACCTCCTCTTCATCATCAGCACGGACTCCAGTTTGATCATTCAGCAAGGGACTGATCAATGGAGAAGCTTGCCTATTATCAGGACTCAAATTAGGAGACAAAGTTGCATTTGCTATGGCTGGTCCACCTTGAGAATTGATTGACAGTTCTGAAAGGTGAGGGCTGCCAGCAAGAGAGCCTGCTGAAGGAACAATACGATAAATTCAGAAAACTTTAATTTAGCAGATATGAAGATTAAATCCCCTCAACCCATTTAAGTAGCAGGGCATTGTAAGATTCAGAGGAGCTATTGGTATTTAAAAGACTGCAATCTTTTTGGCAGGGTTCTCTAAGTAGTAACATAATCTGTTCTGAATACAAACAACCGGTTGGAATAAGTTTCACATTGCTTGTAGCAGTGGAAAAAATCTTTCTTAGCCTCTATTGAATTGAATGTAACCAGCTCTAGGCCTCATGGATAGTTATGGAAGATGTATAAGCCTTTCTTAGATCTCACACAACAAACACGTTGTTGTAAACAGTGCAGGTGCTACACTTGTCCTCAAACACTTCTCCTATTGTGTTCCTTCTTCATGCACAGCAGGAAAAAATTAAGGCTTATAATTATGGTTTTCAACGGACTAGTTTTAGTTATACCTAAATAAAACAATTGGTATGTTCAATGACCAATCCACGTTAAATCCAAATTTTCCTATCATGGTGTGCCAACTAATTAAAATGAGATGAAACCATATTTATGTAATCAAATGCTATGGCTTACTCAAAACCACAGCTAGGTAATTTAAACTGCACCTTTTTTTTAAAAGAAGGAAGATAAACTTTTGCACTGTTTATGCTTACTTACCTGCAACTAAAGTTGAGTAAAAAATCATTTATAAGTAACAAAAGTCACATTTCTCTACAAATATGATTACTATTACTACCAGTTAATAATTACTATCTAATTTATATCATTGAGAAACAACTACTGTGATTTACTCATCCCACCCCATCCCAATCATTACACGTACGGTAGGAGCAGGTAACCCTCCATCTTCTCTACACATTTCCCTTTTCACTTGACCCATTCCTTGAAAAGTGGGTGAGTGGGTGAAGTCATAGGATTACGGAAGTCATATTTAGATTAAATGGGATATTTAATTTCAGCCCCTACTTCCCATAATTCCTAGAGGCAACCTAGGCTCCCTATGTGTGTTCAGTTTTGTGTGGAGACAGTATCACATCCAAAGATCTTGCTATTTATTTTTTTCAGGCTTTTATCTTAAGTTTTTAATATCTCAAACAACCAGGGCATTACTGCAATTTTTTAAAAACCTAATGCAGCTTGTCAATTTTACTGCACAAGGTGCTAAAGAAATGACTAGGAGAAAGTCACATCTAGAACATATGGAATAAACTATTTCACACCCTCTGGTACTATATCCAAGAAAATTAGTACAGTATACCTTGATGAGTTGCTCCTTTGATTGTTTGGGATAGAAATGCTACATTGCAAATAATAGAAGAGGGATTATTTCAAAGCTTGTAATAGGACAGTTTCAAATGTGCAGAGTTATGTTAAGTGCCTGACAGTACACATTTATGGTTATGTGAAATATACAACAGTGAAAAAGAAGTTTCAATTCCCTGTCCTTAGAAGGCAAGTGGGTTTCAGAGTCTGCAAAGGCATAGCATAAAAATCTATGGATGTTTTTATAATGATTCCAGCCATTACTTTATATAACTTTTCCTTATGTCCCATACTTTCCACAGAATTTTAATTTAGAAAAGTGGATATGCAGTCAACTAGGATGTTATTAAGACCCAAAGCTAAAATGCAAGTGAAATTTCTGCAATGTTTCACACTCATAAATATTTTTTTCTTTGTTGAAAATAAAGTTAGAATTTTAATTTGGATCTGAGCATAGAAATACTAGGGAAATGTGGCATCAGATAAAAGCAGGATCAGGGAGTAATTTATTTTTCAGTAATATGTATAATTAATATGTCTTTAAATAAATTCCCAAGATTCATATTCGTCCCATTATCTTTTCCAGCACCAAATCAAACCCCAAATTACAATGAGAGATTTGCCTGCATTAAAGATTTTTGTTCTTAATATACTAAAAATCTGACAGAAAAGTCACAGCTTGTTAACACAATGTCAATTTTATTGACACTAGTACACAACCTTATACAATATTTTCATAGTAAAGTGTCCACATATAAGAAAAAGGGGAGGAAAGGATTTATACTCATGAAAAGATACTTTCTAAGTTTATAACTGATACATATTCAAACTACATTTACTACGGAAACAAAGGTGTCATTTTAAATATGAAAATAAAAAGGCAGGAATTCTGGTGCTATACTGGTCTCATTACAGGATGAAAACATACATTTCATTGGAAAATATCTAAACTACCCAAATTAAACATAGTCCAAATCTCAAAGTTTTATAGACTTGCCAGAGAAAAATTTAAACAATGGCAGATGTGCATCATTTTCTATTTATCCGGGAAGTGCTTAAAAAAAGAAGAAGCTGTACCCAAAGTTGTTCAGAAGCTCTTGTACCACATAGTATCCCATATAGCAGGTGGTTCCAACCCCGGGGCCATGGACCGGCAGCAGACTGATGCATGCCAACAACTGGGCCGTGCAAGCAAGCAAAGCCCCATTCGCAGGATGCATGCAGCACATGAAACCAAACTCCTTCCGGTCCACGGAAAAGCCTCTCTCCAAAAGGAGGTCCCTGTTGCCCAAAAGGTGGGGGGTGGGGGCATTGCTATATAGGGTTTTGGGGAACTTTCAGATTGACCATCCTGCTGGGGCTGCACAGAAACCCCACATACAGGAATCCAAATTGGAGCTAAGGAATCCATCAACCCAGACTAAGTATAGTAAGAATTGGCATAAAGTGCTTATCTGGATTAAGGTGATAGGTTGGACACTGTGTAGTAATTGAGCAGTTAAGGCTCAATTTAATGGATGAATCCAAATGTATCTGGATTGCATTTCTAGAGGTTTTACTCAATATTGATCACTTATCAAAATATCTTGGAATCAAGAGATGGTGAGTAAAATATATTCTAGGCCAAAAGATAACAACTATAACAGATTTTTAGGTTTTAATTTTTTTCTTTTCTAAATATGCATTTCTAACAAAATTAATATTTTGTAGCTTGTATGCCAAATAAATGGATTACTTTATATGTATCAAAATGATTGTGCATATTGATCAGTATATTTTCCACTTTCCGTCTAAGAAAAACATTTCAAAGGGAGAAAACTCCTATGTTTAGGAGACTTTTTCTGTTTTGAATAGCTCTTAAAAGCAATAATTTTAAAAAATGTAAAAAACTGATAATGCAAAACATTATTATACTATTATAATCTGAAGGTGTGAAAAGCTTGCTATGCTCTGCATATTTTTATGCACAAATATAAAATTTCTATAAAAAAACAAATGATATTTTGGTGCCCCCAAGAATCACACCTCGTTTAAATTGATATAATATGCATTATTTTCCCTGTAAGCAATGTAGAGAACTTTTTGTAAATACATTATTACACTCATGTTTCTGCTGTAAAACTTCGCCATAGTCATAAAAATGGTGCTAATTCCTTTGAGGGGCTGCATCTTTATATAAATTAACATTTAACCTTTTACTTTACTCACAGGACTGAAGCTGTTTCATTGCTTGATGCCTGTACAACAAGGCTTTCCCCAAAATCAGATGTCTAGAAGAATATAGCAGTTAATGGGTAACGCATTCCCTAAAAGAATTCTTAGCAAGTGTATCAAGGGTTAAGCTTTCCTTTGGACTTCTAGACGGCATTAAATCAGAATATTTCTGAGCATTCCTAGATTATGTTACTACAGACCTCATAAATATTTATTATTTCAAATTTTGCTTGACATGAACTCAAGAGAGAAATGGAAATGCATTTCACATTCATGTTTATAAATAGCAAATGAAGTAATTTGTTGCCACTCAAACAGCTTATTGGTGCTGTGATCTGAAAATAAGCTGTGTTTTTATGATGCCGCATATCACCATCAGTACTTTCTTTTCCCCAATCAATAATTGAAACTTCTGTTTGGGAAGGTAGAATCAAGGTTACACTGATTTAACCATTATGGCTCTGGAAAGCATTAGAAAGAGGTTAAAATAGCCACACAATTGTGCATGCATCTTTTCATAAACTGCATGTATACTAAGTGTGGTGCTTTAACCACTTGAACAGAGATGCTTTAATTGTGCTCAAGAATCTTTTTAATAGACTTTGCACAGGTCTATTGTAGAGCTATTTTCAGTTGACAAAGAACCAGAACCAAAACCAAAACTTTTGTTAACTTCCAAACAGACATTTTCAAAGATGAATGGAAAGCAGACACATTCAACCAAGTATCTATTAGAAAAATGCAGATGCAAAATCAGCTCTCAAAAGCTGGCATCCTTGATGTTTCTGATCATAAGTCTGTGGTAAATTCCGAGTGCAGTATTGTTATTATTATTGAATCTCTTCCTAATTCAATCATACAAGAAAGCTGCATGGAGGGATAAAAAGGACTATAGAATTTAAGAAATCAATATTTGTATTCTGAATCAGAATGACATAATATATCTTCCCATGGAGAAGAAGTATCATATTAGGAGGTAGAAAACAGTATTCATGTTTTCTTTTCACCACCTCAAAAAGAAATTCAATTTGGGCAAAATGATTACACTGTTAAAGGAATAGAATGCATTTTTCTGACTATATTATTGTTAATAACAATTGCTGCTCTGGAAATGATGTAGTTATTATTCACAGGGAAAAAATGGAAGGAAGAAAAAGCTGGATTCCTAGCTTAAAAAGGATAACCACGGTAATGGTGATGGTGAATGATACTGTATGTGAATTTGGAAAATCATACTAAGAACACAGACCCTTTACTTGGTCAAGCAATTGAGCCAATAATTTGAGAGCACAATAAGCAAAGAAGTGTTTTAAAGCAAGATACCAGCCAGAAAGAGAGGAAAATCTTCAGTACAAGTAACAGAAAGCAAAACAAATTTAAGATCATGCATATATAGGTGAATAAATAGCTTTGGCTTGACATGCTTACAAACAATCACCAAATTCATAACTAGATTTCGCAGCCAGTAACACCACCTCTTGAATACAAATTTCAGGATAAAGTGATATAAAATAGAATTAAACAGTGGCAAGTACAAAACTGAACAGTAACCACAGCAGTTTAGAGTATAGTTGAAAACTTTTGACAGAAAAAAAAATGACAGGGCATTGCAAACTTTCTAATAACGGAATAGGATGCGTGAATTTAAAAGAATAAGGTATTGCTCTTTTCTATCTTCATTTTTTCTACCACTGAGAAAAACTGAGAAAAAGATGAGCCTTTCTTTAAGTATAAATACAAAAGCAAACAAAATAAATACACATTAAACAGTGCTTAATGTAATTATCTTTGCACAATGGGCAACGGACCCAAACTATCGCTCAGATATAGTTACAGTCTTATTTTTGCTTAAACTCTCTCAATACAGCAGTGACCCTGCTTAAGAGAAAGTTTGCATCTAGAATAAGTTTTCAATTATTCTTAATGTTTCTTTTACTAAGAAATGAAGGACCAACTGCTCCATAGAATTAATATATGGTTGCAATATGTGCCTGAGGTCACTATTGCCCATCATACTGGTTTTCACTTTTGAATTTTGCAAAGCTGGATCCTTTCACAAACTGCAAAATTATATAGATGAATCACAGTAAAAAGAAGTCTTTTCATTCTGCATTATTTCTCCCTCTAGGTAAGGGATATTGGGGTGAGTGATAAACAATGCAAAGAACATAAGATATATCATGCTTTTAGTATAAAGATAGAATAGTGCAAAAAAGCTTCTTCCTTACATAGAGGCACATGCTGATAAAACAATGCAAACAGTGAAATAATTAAAAAAAGTTATAACCTTATTAAACAAATGACAAGAATGAGCATGAAAGTCCCAGAAATTTTTAAACCGATCTTAATGTTAGACTTAGATTTAGAATTTGTAATATGACCAGAAAAGAAATGGATGATAGAAATAAGGCAGTAATTTGTATCTCAGATTTTGTTAGTTGCTCAACATTTGTCAAAAAAGATGGGCAGCCTAAGAAATTCTAATGAGCAAGAGCTGTAAGCTGATAGATGCTTCATATTTTGCTTCATGATTCTTTTGAAGCCAAAATCCATATTACTTACACTGGCATTTCAGCATTCTTTAACATAATCTGCTAAAGATATAAATGATGACTTTGCTTCTAATGGTCATATGCAGATAAAATAGATGAGTTTTGTTTTCCCTGTTTTGAAAAGAGATATGATAAACTTGTTTTAATTGCTAATGTTCTGGGGGGCGGGGTGGGAGGCAGAATTGGGGAAAAGCCATGCCAGAGAGCTCCTCCGGAAAGAACATTGGCAAATAAATAGTAAGTTATCTCACTACAGTAGATATATAATTTTTTTTGCCCAAACCCAAAAGAATGATCATATTGATTTTATTGGGAATAGCCCTACTTTTTCAGATTTTTCTTAAATCCTCCTCTCTATAAGTAACTCAAGGTAGCGAACATAACTAATACTCCCTTTTCCTATTTTCCCCATAACAATAACCCTGTGGAGTGAGTTGGGCTGAAAATGACTTGCTCAAAGCAACTACCCAACTGGCTTTCATGCCTAAATTGAAACTATAGTTCACAATTTCCTGGTTTCTAGTCTGGTGCCTGAATCACTAGACCAATTTCAATTTTAAAAATGTTTTCATTTTATCCTTTATAAAAACTACTATATTCACACATCGCTCTAATAATGGTTGATGTCTGAGTAAATTAAAATCTGTGGTATATGGGGAGGACAGACCCTCCAAATAATGAATAATATAGTACCTTAATTCTTATTACCCGACGGATTAAACATGTATACTATTTTAAGTGGGGAGAAAAAAGGAACAATAGCCACGGAAAGATTCCCTCTCATTAAGAAATAAACATGCAGGCAACAGTTCATTCATGGACCACCAAGCGTGTCAAGTGTTAGGAAAAAATGACATTATTGAAAAATCATTTTTAATTGAGAATTATTTGATATATTCCATTCAAACAACAAAAGATAATGATGTATTCTGGGAGAAAAGAGAAATGAATTTTCCTCCTTCTAGAATATGATTTTTCAAGAAAATCATTATGCATTTCCTTCCCTCTGGAATATATATATATATATTCCAGAATGAGGGAAGTGTGTGTGTGTGTGTGTGTGTGTGTGTGTGCGCACACGCGTGTGTGCCAGTGGTGGGTTTCTATTGGTTCGCCCCAGTTCGGGCAAGCCAGTAGCGGCGATAGTAAGCTGAGAACAAACCGGTTTGCTCCGACCATCAGCTGGGCCCTCCCACCCGCCCCTGCACTATACCTACCTATATTCCTTCATTTTTAGCCCAGATGATAGGCACGGCACAGTGGATTGCC
>JANHZT010010004.1:179335-190331 GCA_032468215.1 Stegonotus admiraltiensis | reverse complement strand
GCACTACCCCCCCCCCTTTCTCTTATTGGTCTTAAAGTGATACTTCACTGCTCAATACAGGTTACTTACAATTAAATTGACAATTTGTGGCAACAGCTGTTCAAACCATGGTAACACGTTTGCTTTGTAGCTACTGAATATTGAGTGCAAAATATCTGAAACTTTAGTCAAAATGTAGACATCACTGTCATGCTGATGAAGAGGAAAAAAAGTGAAATTTGATGAGTAATAAATAATTGCGTCCTAGAGTCAGATATGACTGACAGGGAAATTTCTATGTATTTGAATAATTGTAACTCTCTTAAATGTTATATATTTCACAAGCTTTGTGTTTAAAACAATTTCTGTTTCTTAAGAGGAAGAATTGACAAATGAGCCAGTCTGAGTAAGGACATTAGTGGGCTCAAAATACAAAACTTCTAACACTGCCGCCAGCAAGGATTTAATGATTTATGGAAAATCTCAAAAAATATATTGAATTAGCTTGGCAGAAAGTAGAGCGCTAAATTGTACTCCAGTTGTAAGTTGTGGTTGTTGGGTTAACTGGTCCATGGGATAAAAATTCAAAGACAAGCATGGTTCTAAAACTACTCACTGTTATTTCTATTGATTATCCCAACATAATGTTTGAGAATGAGAAATTCCTCATTGCCTGAGCTATATTCATCATTCCAATATAATTTTTTTTAAAAATTTGATTTATATGCCGCCCTTCTCTGGAGACTCAGGGCGGCTTACAATGTGTTAATTTATCCAGCCTTCATACTTTTGTATATTTTTATACAAAGTCAGCTTATTGCCCCCACAAACGGGGTCCTCATTTTACCTACCTTAGAAAGGATGGAAGGCTGAGTCGACCTTGAGCCTGGTGAGAATTGAACTTGCAGTAATTGCAGGCAGCTAGATGCTAAATACTCCCTTTAACAAGAGCATTAGTCTGCTGCGCAACACAGGCTCCTTTCATGACTTGTTTGGAAAATAAGATTTCTGCAGCAAGTAAAGTGCTACTAGGATTAGCTACAGTTTTATTGGGTGTTAAGGCAGTATGGTGATGATAATGGAGATCGAACTAAATTTTTTTGCCAACATTTTTTAATTGATTTGCCCAAGTTGGCACTGTAAGCTATATATTTTATGTTCTGCTATTTCTGCAAACAAATTATTTTTTAGGTATAAATATGAAAATTGTGAGCAGGTCAAAGCAAGTGTGAATAATCTGACATTCCAGATACTGTTAATGACTTCTGTCTATATTGAACCTAATAACATGAGAATTTTTAAAATATTACTATACACTGGACAATCTTTTCCTTTTTTGCTGAACAGCTGATACTGCTGATGTATACACTGATTCTGACCACATGAAATTTTTGTAGAGATACAATACATGAGCAAAGCTTTCGAAAGTTGTTTCCTTTTCAAATTCTCAAGTTTGTTACATGAAATTATACATTTCAACAATTATACCTTCAACAAGGAACAAATAATAAGAGCCTTACTTCATCTTGCAACGACTCCTCAACTTGTTCATCATAGTCTTCATCTTGCCTTTTCACTAATTAAAAAATAAAATTTATAAAGTATTAGCATGGCTCATTTTCATAAATATTCCGGCTTTCTGTAGGAAAGGTATACAAAAGGAACACTGGGGAATTATTTGGTATTATCATCCTAGCTAACATGGATAAATTATCACCAATCTATTATGGTAGGCTCAGATTTGTAGGCCTCCTCAACTTTTGAAACTAATTTGGTTCAAAATAGAGTCAAGGAAGATAATACATACATATAAAATCAGGAAATAAAAATGTCCAAAGTTATTCTGAGTACTAAAATTGAAATGTGTTCCCCCACAGCTAATAACCTACTCATAATTTTTCTTTATTAGAGTAATATAATAGGAAGGTACCAGGGAAAGAGATTTTTAAAAGCATATCACAATACCTTGTTCTACTGAAATATCACAAAATTATCACTTAATTAATGATCACTTTCTGCCTAGCAATAGTGTAAATAAGGAGGAACTTGCATTTATTCCTAATTTCTTTATAAAGTGTTGTGATAAGTTCATGCAGAACTTCAAAGCATATTTGGAATAACTTCTGAATTGCCCAGATTGCTATTTTAACCTTAGGTGTGAGCTATCATTTTTAAGTATTTACATTTTAAGTTCCCTAAAACACTGGAATTTGTTAAGATAAATATGTGTTTAAATTTTGAAACTCTTGCTCTGAAATGCATATTTAATTAATATCTAGCAACATTTAATTGATTTACCTTGTCTTAATTCTTGATTCTTAAAGTGCTCTTCTAATTTTCCTTTCAATATTCCTCCAAGTTCTTCAAAATGTTCGTTGTTTAGGCAGCCATCTCCCATTACTTCAATACACTAAAAAAGAAATAACATTAATTTGAAAACATATTTAACAATAACTATTGCCATCACTGTAATTTCTTGCATCTTGTATAACTAAGTACTATAAAAAGGCAGCTTGATTTTGCAAGATTAAAAAAATTTTTTGGTATAGCACATAGAACTTCTGCTACTGAGTGAGAAATAATGAATAGGAATAGAATTACAAGGACAAATCTAGTTCTTCCCATTGATAAAACACTGTTCTATCCACATGTAGAAATTTCAAGATAAAGATTATATTAAAGAAATAGAAGATCAGAAACCTGTGGTTAAATTCATATTTTCCTCCTTTCTTTACATTGTAAGGGGGAGAAAGTTAGAAATCTGCCCCTCACCCAAAATGTTAGGAAATGAAATGGTAAAAAAAGTTTTCTTTATGTTAAGTTCAATGCAACAGCGGACTGAATCACTGTGATACAAAAGAAAAATGACAGAACCATTCTGGGAGTTGGAAGATTAAAATTATCCATGTCTTTAATGAATATCTGAATAATAGGATAGAAAAATTAAGCCAATAAACATAAGCTAAATTATTCTGAATAATTATGTATATGCTACTTAATTTCTACTCAATAAAGATCCTAGGTCATAGGAGATCAGCTATTATTAACAGAAGCAAAATGCTACCCACATAAAATAAAAATTTACCTTGGCAAAAGAATGCATTATTTCTGATAGGACATCTGAGTCAGGTTCTGTTCCTATAGCCTTGATAAGAGCATCACACATAAAATGCCACATTTGGGTGAGATAGTCTGGGCCACGAACTCTTGCACATTCCAGAAGTAAAGGCATTGATTCTGCAGCTGCCACACGAACACGTTAAATTCATTAAGGGAAATCATTATATTTTTCTAGCAATGTAAAGATTATTTCAGAAAATGGGATCAATGTACCACCCCACTTTTCTAGTTTAAAAGTCAAGGCATGAACACACACCATATCCCTTCCTCTTCCTATTTTCCCCAACAAGGTGGGTTGGGCTGGGAGAATAACTGGTCCAAAGTCACCCAGCTAGCTTTCATGCCTGAGGCAGGATTCACAGCCTCCTGGCTTTTTAGTCTGATGCTTCAATCACTAGACCAAACTAATAATAAATATTAAATAACAATTAAGGATGAAGCAGTATAGTGATTAGAATTTAATTTTGCTTAACTAACAGAGACTGAAATCAAGTGAAATTGAGAATGCTTTTTTAAAAAGTCACATTCTCTATTTTAGGTCTCACATTAGATTTTAAAAATATTTACACCATAAAACAGCAGGAATTGCATAACTGATCTGGGTTTGCAGCAAAAGGATTTACTTGGACAAATAAGAAGGATGGAATATTGTCATCTTCCTGATAAGCTATATATAGAATGGCAGCAAAGAATTTGATAACAAACACTAAAAACTGTCACATTAATAGTTCATATCATGGAAAATAGAACAGACTTAGAAAAAGATATCATCATGGAAGTAGAACTTCAGCAAAGGAACCATTAGCTTTACAACTTGTTCAGTGTACTCCACAAATCCTTCTTTCAATTCTTTGGCGTAACAGACCTAAAATCCAAACATAAATTTCTTCAGCACAGGAAGCTGGATCATCAATAAACAAACTACTAGCAGTAGACTTAAAACTAATAAAATGGATAAATAAATACCAATAAAGGAGAATACAGATAAATAAATCTATTTCCCCAAATTGTGAAATACTCTTTGAACATGAACAGACTACACATTTAAAAGAAAATTGCAGTGTTGTAAATGAATAATGGAAGAGTGTATTTTATACAAGAATATATTTTCTTGTTAATAGTGATTTAACATATATTTCATAAGAGTAGTGGGTGCTTCAATAATTTCCCTTCAAAGAGTTCCATCTTGATTTTAAACTCTTCAACTTTGAGGAAACTCATTCCCAAACATTTTGGGCATCAGATGCCAATTTTTTATTTTAAAAAATTAATTAAAATAGTACCTACCAACATCTGGCATGCAGTTGCTTTTTCTTCGAGACCTGCAGTCTTAATACCGAAACTCTGTTGATCCCCTAAATTTACAAATTCCCAGCCATCATCATCACTCATATTTTCCATATCTTGAGCTAGTAAGAAAAAAGGTTAATTTTAGTAAAGTTGTATCATTCCTTATTAACTAAGAAATATAAATTAAAATATCAGAACCTACTGTCAAGAAGGGCCACTTCAGGTTTAATTGATGCAGTTTTCATTAAAGGACCCATAACAACTGGAAGATATTGTTGGAATTCCTTTCCAAGAATTTTGCACATTCTAGCCCATGCAGAAATCATATATGATATCTGTAAATTAATAAAATGAGATTTCATTTTCTTCAAGAATGACTATCAAGCTATATTACAGCTGGGATTATATAAAAACCAATCCCTAACAAATTTGTTTAAAGATAACTATACAGATTTGTGTAGTACTTTGAAAAATCTGAAATGCCTTTCAAAAAAGACTATGTTTACAAGACTATTGGAAGATATTAGTGTCCTCCAAAAATTAATTGGGCTTCAACTAACAAATTCATGGCATAAATGATAAAAGAAACTTTCATAGGTCAGTTTTAATAACTATGGAATATGAAACCTCCATTACAGAGGCTTGGCATAAGCATTGCAACAGCACTTTGCTAAAAGATATCCAATTAGATTTTATTACATTAAAGGATAAAGCACATTTTTGTACAATAATTTCTGGACATGAACGTGTTTCTTATGTATCTATGGTAACTGGGACTGGAATTGCCACTAAGTGATGCAATAGTAAGGTGTGATGTTGTGAGAACACATTGCTTAGTGAAAGCAATTTTGCCAATTGTTGCTGCTAAGCAAAATCACAGGTCGTTAAGTGAGAATCTTACATGACCGCAACTTATGACTTCTTCCTGGCTTTCCGCAAACTAAGTCAATGAAGAAGCCAGTTGAAGTTTCAAGTCCTGGGTGACTTGCAAGCAGGTTGGGGGGATAGGTGAGCACTATGGAAGGAGGAAGGGAGGTACTGTAAGAGACGGAACTTTAAAGACTGGTTTTAAGTACCGTTTGTTTGTTTAGTGCCACTGCAACTTTCAATGCTTGCTGAATGAGTAATAGTTACCTAAGGAGAACCTGCATGAGTAAAATGGGCAAACTAAAAATATTTTGAAATTGCAGAAGTTGCTAAAGCCTGGAAGATGTTGGGTGCATTTGGAGAAAAACTTCAAATTTTTCAGGCCTATCCTGATTATGCATAGTAAGCTTTTAGGTGGTTTGGTAGCTAAAATTCTTCCTTATCCCTACTGTGGTATGTCAATTAAAACTGTGCTGTCACTGGGTAAAATGTAGATTTCTACCATACATATATTGCAAAATCTTCAATCAAAATATGGTAAAGCATATTATTATAACTTCATGAACTTCCAAATATATGTAGTTTTAGAAATTTGAAACAAAGCAAGATATTCTCTCTCACATACCTGAGGATCGTCATCTTCCAAGTCGTTAAAGTCAGTCTGTGTTTTCAGCAAGAGCTGCATCACATCAGATGCATCCTGCATAAACTAGAAAAAAAGAGAGAACCCAAATCAAGCTGTGGCAGTTTTTAAACAGACACGGAGTATCTTTATAATAATGTATTGAAGAATGTAAATTAAAAAAAGATATAGAAATTGCCAAAGCATTAAAGCTGAAGTTAAAAACCAAGAATGGTTTCAATTTACGAATACAGAAGCAACTCAATCTACCTAAAAAACTGAAGATAGCAGAGAATTAACTTGATACCTACCTTCTCTTTGCCTACTGCAAGGCCTATTAAGCTGATACATTCTATAGTTTTGCCTCTTAAGAGCCTAAGTTCCTTTTGCACAGCATTTTCAACTATGTGTTTCAGAGAAGGCATAAACAAATCATAGTATGGAACGAACTTTTCTTCTGCTGTATCAGCCACAGAGGCAATGGATGTAACGACTTGTTCCAAAACAAGCTTGGTGCCTTTTTCTATCAACTGTGAAAAAAGCAGCAAATAAATAAAAATAAAATTGTTTCTTGCTGAAACAGTATCTTAATTTTTTTCCATTTCATCTTCAAATATCCTTACCTCCTGTAATTTTAATACCATAGTGGAATGAAGGTGCTTCACTAAGTTATCTAAATATGGAATAAGCAGTGATTTTGGACAGTCTTCAGTAAAGTTGATCAGAGCAGCAGCTGCATGAGCCTGAACACGTTGGTTGCCTTGGTCTTCCATGGTCTGCAGAAGAGCTGCAATTACCTACAACAAAGATAGCAACCATGAATGACAGGTCCCTAAATAAGCTTTGTTAATAACTGCACAATACAAAGCTTTATACTTGCCTTCTCATGGAATTTCTTCTGGAAGCTTGGTGCAAAGTCGGTAGCCATTTGGCCAATCGCATTACAAGCTGCATATCTGACTCGTGGATGCTGAAATATTTATACTGAATTAGTAAGATCATAAAATAAAGCACCAAAATAAACATTTGGAAGAGGAAAATGCCATTCAACTTACAGGGTCCTGAAGGAAAAGCAATACCAAGTTAACTATTTCATTCAAAATCCCCTCCATTTGTTGGTGGCAGCCTTCGCCAATAGCTGATAGAGCCATCAAGCCAGCATGCCTGCATTTCCAGTCAGCTGTAATTAAATGGAAGAATTCCAAGTCAGGAAAAAAGGATAAAGATAACATTGTTTTTATTCACAACATGAATCTGTTCAAACTAGTTTCTTTTGCATTCCAGAATGGCTATACTCTCCTCTCTTGCATCCCAGTTGGCAATTTGGTAAAATTGGTGCAGAGAAGTGCAGTGTGTGGTCATGGGCACCTGTTTCAATGAATTGGAAGAAACCTTCATGATACAGGCAGTTCTCAATTGCAACTAGTGACTATTTCAAATTATGATAGTGCTGAAAAAAGTGGTATTACCATTGATGCATGCACTGCCTTCATGCTTGTGATTTGGACACTCTGTAACCATTATACGTTTATATATATTTGTACCCTCAAGTCAGTGTTGACTCCTGGGGACTATTTGGACTGATCTCTGCTGTTTTCTTGGCAGGATTTTTGGAAGTGGTTGTTCTTGCTTTCTTTCTAAGTCTGAGAGTGAATGATTGGCCCATGGTCATCCAGTCACCTTGACTGGCTTTGTGTTTCAGGCGGGACTAGAATTCAAGACTCCCAGTTTCTAGCCTGGTGCTCTAACTGCAATACCAAATTAGTTTTCATGCAAGGGTTACTTGACTATAAATTCGTTTAAACCCATTTTTAACCCCTCAGTTCTTACATCATTTAACCAGCAGCTTAAAATCCAAAACAAAATTACTTACGATTCTGAAGCATTTGCATAATATGCTCTTTAATCATAGGTAAGACAAGTTTTCCACCAAGGCCACATGCCATTCTATCCAGTGCACTTTCACCAGCAACAGCATTGCTAAAATTTGCAAAAAATCAATAAGAACAATATTTAGGATATGTTCCTATTCTTTAGAGTTTTGTTTCAAAGAAAATCCTGCTTAACATAGAGTTTCAAATACAATTTTTATATCAAAATACTTGAATAATTTTGTGCTTATCCATCACATTTTCCTAAGTGAAATCTGAACCTCTAGAAGGTCTTACGCTGCATAATATATACATCTTATCTACCACTGCTTTCCTGGAGCTAATATAGATGTCATGCCTGGAAGCCATATTGCCTGTGTGCTTTGAGGATCCAGGCCTGCCACAATCATACCGTGGGAAGTTGGGAGGGGGGATTGCATGAGTGAAGTAGAGCTAGCCATAACAAACTTCTCTAAGAGAAGCTCAAGGCCATGGTGTCTGGCAGCTGTGCAAATAAGAAATTGGAGGATGTCTTCTGTTCGGGAAAGAACTGATTGAAGCTGTTTGGACATGTGGGAGATGTGGGCAAGGTCTTGAACTTTCTTGTGGGTGAGGAAAACCCGGAAGCTTTCAGATTTTCCCAGATGTGCCAATATGACATCTCAAATAAAAGTTAGCTTTGAGGAACTTCAAGCCTCAGAGTTTGATTTCATTGGGCGTGTTACTTGGAATCCTGACAAGTTGTTTCAACTGCATTCTTGTTTTGACAGAGAGCTTTCAAACCACATTCTGATCAGTTCCATATTCATTTGTTATACATATTATCTGTTCCTGGGGTGTCATACGATTTACTTTTGACTCTGCTTTGGAATGCTATGAACTTCAGCAAACTTTGCATTTTCCTTTTAAATCATTGCATTACTCCATGTCCTGTGGCAAATCATTCTATCCACAGAGACGGAGCCATCTGATGTTCACTCTCTAACTCTCATCTCATCTTCAATATTCTGTTCCTGGACATTGTCTCTTACTGTATATATTGTGTAGATTTTAATTCACCCTTCCTAATTCAGTGACTACTGTAGCATAAAATGATGGTCAGATATTCTGAAAATCCCTCCATTACAAAATTGTGAACCTACTGCCATACTACTTCACAAATAACAGTTTTTAAATGCAATGAATTAATTGTGACCATGAATCTTGAAGTGAACTAGAAGGAAACTCTAGGAATTTCATACGATAAAGAACTAGGACATGTGATCCTTGATTTCTAGAGTAAATTCATTCTTTGTATGGATTCTTTGTATCAAATTGGAAATTTTTTTTTTCTTTCTGTGAGGATGCTTTTGATTCGCTTTATACTTTACTAAACAAATGGATTAAACTTTTATTTTTCAGTACAAACAACGGCTCCTCTCAATATAATTTCTTAAATATTGTACATCTTTTTAATGAGAAAGAAAATGTGTCTACTATTGAACCTTAACCAGTTGAAATAGATGGTGCACCCAAAAGTTTAGGGCTGGGCCTTGACATGAATTAAATGTCAACACAGATTAAAGTACAAAATAATCCTGGGGAAAATCAAGGATCCTACGTTTAATTTCTAAAATAGCCATCTTTACCTGTCAAAGTCATCATCTTCTAATTCATCAGAATTTGCCCAATCTTCATCTTCTTCTAGATCAACCATCATTGCTAACATCTGAGGGACTAAAACAAATTTAATAGTGCTTATTAACAAATTTCCAACA
The DNA here is from genome assembly GCA_032468215.1 of Stegonotus admiraltiensis. NCBI lineage: Eukaryota > Metazoa > Chordata > Lepidosauria > Squamata > Colubridae > Stegonotus > Stegonotus admiraltiensis. The sequence goes on along the minus strand of JANHZT010010004.1, from coordinate 180,825 downwards.
ATGAATTGGATGCTAACATAGTCTCTAACAATCTCAAAAAGAAATGCGGGTTTTTCACTTACTGTATTATACATTGACACAATTTGTGAAAAAAATGCTGATCAGTTTGATATTTGGAATTATTATAGCTAAGTAAGGTAAAATAAGGATATGCAATATATTCTGAGTACTTTGAAGTTGGAACAGAACATGCATGTTCCCAATGTTTTTCAAGACTCAAAACAAAACATATTGATTTTATCCCATCCTCAGCACAAAACACATTCGTTCTGAACCTGAAACAAAATATTGATATTTTAAATGGCTTGTTCCAAGCTCTCTTGATAATCTCATTGTTCTATCATTTCATAAACAATCTCTCTACATAATGTTCAGACTATATTTGCAGATCCTGGTGAGCCATACTCATCTAACTGGTAACTAAATGATTCAGATAAAAGGTACTAGTGAGTAGTTAAGTGTCTGAAGTTGGTTAAAACAAAATGGTTCACAAATGTCAGAATTTTATAAAGTAACTACTTCTTTCTGTTTTTAATTACAACCATTAATTTATGCCTTCATCATGAAGATGTTTGATACACAGGATTTGTGCAAGTGTGTATACTTACTGCTTTTCAATCTAAAATGATTTTTATCCATTTCTCTTTATGTTTTTGTAGCTTACATTTTGAAAAGAGAAGAGAGTGGGAGGCTAGGCTAGAAATAACATATTTTGCTTCTCGTTTAAAATTACAGAGCTGAAAAGAGCCACATATTGAATAAATGAAAGGAGATTGAAAGTTCTTGATGAAAGCAATAACAAACAATAGCAAAAGCATTTAGTATGTGACAAAAGCCCTACTGAAACAAACACCAGGTTTCTAGATATGCAGAAAGTCAAAGGTAAGATACATTCTGAAGTCATAACTAAGAATAGAACCTGATTAAAAAGCAGTCCTGTGTGGACACCATATGATCTTTATAGTCTAAACAGATGTTAGTTTCAGAATACTCTAGAAAGAAGCAAGTGAGAAATCCATAAAATAACCTACAGGAAGGAAGAAATTACTGTATCTTTTGGAGTATAAGACACCCCCCCCCCCAAAAAAAGAGGCTGAAAATTTGGGTGCATCTTATACTCCGAGTGAAGCCATTGAGCTTTGCCTGCTTCCTCCGAGACTCAGCTGTGCTTTAGAAGCTTTTTTTCAACCCTAACAAGGTAGTAGCTTGAAGCAATGCCCTAATGTGGCGCTAGCAAGTGAAGCGATCTTCCGAGCTTCACCTACTTTTCTCACTGCTTCTCTCTCCAAAGATCAGCTTTGCTTTAGAATCTGTTTTTTATCCCCAAGCAGGGGATAAAAAGCGCACGCGCGTGCGCTCAAAACCAGCAAACTAATGTGCTGAAGCTGACCAGACTAACGATGCGAGCCAGATGAATACCTGTTAGGCAGATCCCCCCCCCCATGTTCCTCCCCAAAAACTAAGCTGCGTCTTATACTCCGAAAAATACG
>JANHZT010010004.1:145725-157686 GCA_032468215.1 Stegonotus admiraltiensis | reverse complement strand
GCTGCACATGCACTTTAATATTTTCGGGGAGGGCTTATTTTTTGCGGGTGGGCTTATTTTAGCCCATGCGCTCAAAAGCCCGATTGGGCTTATTATCCGGGGAGGTCTTACTTTCGGGGAAACACGGTAGCAAAAGGAGAGTTTTGGTGTCTCCTTGGTGAGTTGTTTTTCAGATAGATACACAGATAGATAGACAGATAGACAGACACACTGTGTGTGTGTCTGTGTGTGTGTGTCTACTCAGAGAATATCTAACTCAGGGTTGGACTGTGGAGTTCTTGGTGTTCTCTGAGCTTGGTTGTTTGCTTGTAGACATTTCATTACCCAACTAGGTAACATCATCATGCCCAATGTATGAATAACGACAGCACTGATGATATCCCTGCTCTCATACATAGAAACATACACAAGCATGATTTATGTGTCTGTGTATTTCATTTAACCATCTAAACTACGACCCCTGAGGTCAAACCAATGAACCCACCTCATAAAAGCAGCGAAACCTGCCCAATTTGTTATGGTTGGAAGAACAGACAGCTCTTCAGTGCCTTACCAAAGGTTAACAGGCCACCTGGATTTCGAAAAAGATACTGTTCTATAGGGCATGTGCGGTCACAGAGAATGCAACCTTCCTTGCTCTACTTGCAGTGTCTCCAGCCAGGGACTTAGTATAGGTAGTCCTTGACTTACAACAGTTGATTTAGTGACAGTTCATTAATTGTTTCATGCTTACAGCCATTGCAGCATCTCTCTGGTCACATGATCAAAGTCCAGATGCTTGGCAAATGGTTCTTATTTATGACGGCTGCAGTGCCCTGGGGTCATGTGATCAGCTTTGGAGACCTTCTGATAAGCAAAGTAAATGGGGAATCCAGATTCACTTAACAACCATGTTACTAACTTAACAAATGTATCGATTCACTTAACAACTATGGCAAGAAAGTCATAAATTGGGGCAAACTCATTTAACAGATGTTTCACTTAGCAACATATATTTTGGACTCAATTGTGGTCGTAACCCGAGGAATACCTGTGTGACACTACGGTAAGGACTTGTCATGTATGGGGAAGAACTATTCCTACTCATGTTCAAGTATTTCAAAGTCAGTAGATGTGCTTTCATGTTAAGTGTGTTTGTCCCACCAAGACCCAGAATGTTGGCACTATTAAAAAATGAAATAAAATCCTTAGAGGAAATTTTAAACATGATGATGCTTTTGCCTCTAGAAATCCTTCTTGTTTAAAATCCTGTTTTTGTCAATACATGTATTCTGCAAATATAGGAAGTCTAGTTCTTTCAGACTGTCATTTAATCCCATTCTTTCTTTCAAGGAATCGGATGACTTCTCCCAGTATCAGCTCAAGGGTTTGCTTAAGAAAAGCAGCTTAAATCGACACATAGAAAAAGTGCAGAAGGAGATGAATGAACAGCACTCTGGCCAAATCCAGCACCAGTATGAAGAAGATGGGGGTTTCTTGAAAGAATTGGAAACCAGGAGGGTTGTATCTGAAGATACCTCTCATTACATCCTATTAAAAGGTATCAAAGGAATCCTCCAGATTCAGAGTACTATTGAGAGTTCCGCGATAACTGATTACTGTAGCGTAGTTTCAGTTAATGTTTTTAAAAATTGCATTTCAATTTTTTTCGACGTCTCTTTTACCGTATGAATAAAATTCCTGTGTTTATGCCTTTTCTCTTTCAGGTACCCAGTCCAAAGGAAACACTTCTAGTTCTGTGACATCTGCAATCCATTCTGCTACAATGTCAAAAGATTTAAAACCTAGCAAAAATATCAACGACATGCAAGTTAAGCCAGTCTCATGTGAGCTTTCGGTGGAATCAACCAGTAGTACTTATGCAACACCCCCTTCTCCCAGAACGATGCTTGCTATCCAGGCTGCTATTTTGGGAAGCGGCTCAGAAGATGAGTTGGAAGATGGAAACAAGAACCACCTTAATTTAGACAAGTGTGAGTTCACGCCCAGCGTAGACAAAGGTAACATGTCTCCACGAACAATCAAGGCTATTCAGCAGGCGTTATGTGAGGAGGAGGAGGAGAAGGAGGAGGAGGTTATCACAGCACCATTTATCAATAGGACTAATATTACTCAAGGAGAAAAAACGTCCATGAAGGACCATCTTGCTAGCAGTTCAGATGATGAAGAAGAAGAAGCAGTTCCTGAAGAGCAGAATGAAAAACAACTTTCACCAGTACAGAAGTTGGAAAGTAGAAATATTAAAAAAAGCCCATGTATTCCTGCCGTGCAAAAAAGACTTTTGCCTGGGGAAGAAAATGAAGAAAAAAGTGTAGAAACCGGGATTTCTCAAATAGATGTAAGCCCCGGAGAATGTCATAGTCCAAACAACAGCATAAAGCAGCCAGAAATGTCTTTGTCTCCAATTCCATCAGTTGGCTCAAGTCATTCAGGTTTTTCAGAGTTAGCCCAAACTGGAAAACTTCAGTGTTTAAAGGAATTGACTAGCCATTCAGAAAAAAACGTATCCTGTGCACAGAATGAATTTTTGTTTCCTTTCAATATCCCTAAACTTGAAGAGTGTGTGGAACGTCAATCACAGTCTGAAGAAAGTGATTCTGATGGTATGTCAGTTTTAATGTAACATTAGATTACTGCAGTGGTGGGATTTAGCCAGTTCGCACCACTTCGGGAGAACCGGTTGTTAACTTTCTGAATAGTTTGGCAAACTGGTTGTTGGAAGAAATCATTAGGGCAGAGAACCGGTTGTTAAATTACTTGAATCCCATCACTGGATTACTGGAATAATTTTAAAATTATATAAGTAGGAAAGTAGGAAATTCTGTGAAGTTTCCTGGCAAGTTGTCTTGTGAATATGCATGTTTAGGTAATTCAGAGATGGATTTTAAACTCTTTGGTTTAGGAAGGCATGCATTTTTCATTTTTTTAAGTTGGCTTCTAATGCTATTTTTTAATACTGGAAAATGTTTTAGTTTCATAAAAAAAAAGTAAAGTCCATTTTAAAATACAGATAGATGTGTGTATTATAACAGCAGCCAAAGTTTATTAACTAAATAGTGATAAAATGCAAAGAATATTGTGGCAAGCGATGGCTAGAAGGCATCTAATGTAATGCAAAAAAAATCGGTTATGCACTATTAACATGATATGTAATATATAATGCAATATATTTATAGATAGTTTCATTGAAGTAGAGACTGAACCAAGTGGTGATCAAGATCGAATATCTGAGACATCACTTGCCTCTACTGAAGAGGAGGTTGGAGTGGTGTCTGAAGCTTCATTGGAAATGAGAGAGGGGAGTGAGGATGCTACAGAGAATAAATCAGAAAACGGTGAAGATGCCGAGCGTGCTATGCAACAAAATGCTGGAATGGAAAGCACAGAGAAAGCTGAAATTAACGAATGGCAGAATATTAGCATGGTAATTATTTTTCAACTATCTGTATTTGAGGAATAACAAGGCAGACCTATGAGCTGTGAACCGTTTTTATTTTGGAAACTTTGTGGAGACACGTGGAAATAATGAAGAATGAGATGACTTAAAAATTCGTAGTGATAATTTTTTCCTGTAATTGTGAGCACTGGAAAAGGTGTGTGTGTTTATGGGTTTAAAGATGAAAATTCTGGATTTGTTGGTGGGAGCACACCTAATATAGTATTACCACCTATGACATATCTCTCCTAGATTTAATTTTTATGGGGTCCTTTGGCAGGAACTGAGAGAATCGGTTTCTAATTATATCTATGAGGCTTAAATGAAGACAGTTAACAGACCTCAGTACTTTAGATTTAACAATGTTTTGATTTGTATCTTTGTAGGAGGATTTGGAGGTTTTGGAAACAAACTTGTCTGTTGAACAAACAGCACTTCAAGCTCAGAAACAGCAGCAGGAACGTACGGCTGCCACCGTGACAGGACAGATGTTCTTAGAGAGTCAGGTTTGTGTTTATGATCTATTTCATTTGTTCTCAGCGGGTGATGGAAACGCCCTATTATTTAGAAGAGGAAAATGAGAATATTGATTTGGCAAGACTATCTAGAGAAATCTGTATTTTAGATGGGACGTGAAGTGCCCAAACAGTGTTGTTTGAGAAAATATTCATAGTAGCATTGTGTCTATGAAGATTCTCAATCATCCAGGTCATGGTTGTCCCAAAGGTGCCTTTCCTGTTCAGAACTGAACTGAAAGGACCACTTTGGTGGGAAAATGACAGAGACATGAAGGGAGCCTCCTCGGTCATCCCCTGGGCACAGGTGATGTCTCTGGCTAATCCTTTCAACCTGAAAGGTGTTTCCTTGGTAGGTGTTTCCAATACAAACAGCAGTAGTGCTTCAGAAGCTTCTTGGATGAGAAGTGAAATGTTTTCAAAGAAAAAAACAAAGTCCAGTTGCCTTTTGGAAAAAACACCTTTGGGACATAGTAGCATTAGGTTTTCCCCATGTCCAGTTTTCCCTTTTAAGATACTTGGATCTTTGAAATGTAAAAGGATTTCTATGTTACGAAAAATTCCATTGAATTCCATAAAGCTTTTAAGACAATGTTTCATGTGCAGCATAATCTGTTTAATGTTAAGTTGTATATAATAGTGAAAATATTCCTTTAATTGTAAACTTAGTAGGTTGTATTGTTTTTAAGCATTGTTTATTACTTTAATTGATAATGTCTCGATGCTTTAGGAAGGAATGATTAAACTTAATTCACTTGAAGTAGTCGGAATTTGTGTCCTATTCATTTTGCAGATTTTATTCAGTAGTAATAGGATCAGAGAATCAAGAATTCAATCTCTAATTCTATAAATTATGTGTAGTTTTCAATCTAGAGATCAATTCCATTCCCCATATTGAACAACTAATTTTTCTGTTTAAAAAAACAAATAGAGGAAACTCAAAAAGTGGAAATTTAGCCATCTTTCTCACATTTCCAGATTTTTCAAATAAACATTAAACAGCAATTTGAAATAGTTGATGCTATATTTTAATATTGGGGAAGTATAGTATATCCTTATCTGATAGAAAATCCAGTGTCGACACAGTTAAAACTAGAATTGAGAAATATTTGAATTCCTAATGATACAAGTTATCATTAATAAAATCCATCAAAACAATATTTCATATTTAGATGTGTTTTGCTTATACAATATAGCTTATCATTCTTTGTGTTAAAGAAAATAAAACATGATGATGGAATTGAGAGTTTTAGAAATAAAAATAGGCATATATCACAATTTTATCAAGTGGTACTAATGAGAGATGCTGACTTTAGTGTCATTTGTAGGGAGTCACAGTTATTTATTTTGAGGGTGGGGCATATCCTCGAGTCACTCCTGGCAACTGCATGGACATGTCTGCATTTCTCTGCACAAGATTTCAGTAGTAGTTTGCCATTACGTCTTTCCTAGGGCTGAAAAAGTGACTGGCCCAAGGTCACCCAACTGACTGTATGCTTAAGGCAGGACTAGAACTCACAGTCTCCTGGTTTCTAATCTGATGCCTTAATCACAACACCAAACTAGCTTTTTATTTTTTACTTGGTGCCAATGTTAGCAATAATTACTCCTAGGTATCTCAATTCATCAGGAATGCTGCAAATTTAATAGTTTTTGAAATTGTTCCTGTAACTCATAATCAGTATTAATTAACATAGTGTATATAGAAGGCTGAATAAAATAAATTTCAGCTAGCTTATGCTTCTTAGGTTTTTAACAAAAGCAAATATGTTTTCTGCCAATTATATTCTATTGTTAGACCCTAAACCTTTGTTTTTTCTCATATTCTACACTAGAAATCTTAAGATAAAGCAAAATAAAAGAGAATTTACTAAATACTAAGAGTCTTTATTGCTCTTAGTATCTGAAAAAAATTGCATCTGATTCATTTACACTAATTATTGCTCGTACTGGTGAATGTATCTGACTAATTATAAAAATAATGCCCAAATCTTGCTTCGAAGAACAGTTTTAAAGATGTATCTTCTACAAGTCCATTCATCACCAGGAAATTAGCATGTGTGATGGATGAACCGACCCTTAAGCAGATTTCACCACCAACTAATTTTGGAACTGTTTTTCCTGCTTGTTCACAGGAACTTCTGCGCCTCTTTGGCATTCCATACATCGAGGCTCCAATGGAAGCAGAAGCTCAGTGTGCTGTTTTGGATCTTACTGATCAAACTTCTGGGACAATCACAGATGACAGTGATATTTGGTTGTTTGGAGGACGTCATGTGTACAAAAACTTCTTCAATCAAAGCAAGTACGTCGAATATTATCAGTTTGTGGACTTCCAAAATCAGCTAGGTAATTCATTATATGAAACCTTGAATCTTGGTTTCTTTTATTTTTTTCCAAAGATATAACTTAACTTCAGCGGTAAACTCGCACACCCATCACACTACTCCCTTTTGAAGTAAACAACTTTAAACAAAGGGCAGACAATGAGGAAGAAATAGAAAGCCAAAGGAATTGAATCATGAGATAAGGAAAAAGAAGAGGCTAAATCTAGTTTATGCCAAACTAATAATTATTCCTCTCCATACCATTCTGCCTTGCAAAAAAGTATTGCTTCCATTTTATCTGTACACTTTGTCATACATTCCCTTTTATTCTTTAGATTATTATTTCTCTCTGTTTGATTATCTTATCAGCACCATCTCAATGCAACGTTTTTAGTTTACCCCTCCCTCTTGACTTATTAATGCTTCCTCCATATACTTCTTTGTGATTTGGCCTTTATTCACCTGTATGATCAAACAGCTTCAACATACGTGATCTCTCAGTTTTATATTCAGTCTTCAAGATCGGCACCTGTTTATTCTTACAGAATAACATCTCTTCTTGGTGTACCCTAAATATTTCTAAAGTATGCTATTCCTGCTTCATTTAGTTTACTTTTATGTTTCTTCCAAATTAAAACTTTTTTATTAGTTTTTTATTAGTTAAGCTATATCCCCTCTTTTTCCCTTCCTTTTTTCTTACTTTTCCATGTTTTTTTTCTTTGTATTTTATACTTTGATAAACTAATTTATTTTTATGTTTCTGCTGACATTCCCGATGCTAATTTCCATGTAGCAAAATGGATATAAGCATGTCCCGCCTCCCCCAACAAATTCTCATTGGGTGGGTGTGCTCCGGATTTCCCTTTTTAAACATTATGGCTTATGAAACACGTACCTTTTAAACATTGTCCCATAATTATGGGATCTAGGATACGTGCATAGGATTTGTAGTTGCCCTGGAACAAACTGTTTCTCCAATAGATAACGGGACCCAACTCTGCTTGCTATAAGTGGCTATAGCTCCCCCCTCCCCAGGTATTTATATCCTCTTTTAGTTGACTAGTTATCCCCGTTGGTCATCATTTTAGATTTTCTATATTGGGTTGTTCTTTTTAACATTGTATAGTTAGCTTCCTTTGTTTATAGTTTGTTTTTGTTGTACCTCACGTTACCTTATTTGAATCCCTGAAAGAAAGAAAGAAAGAAATTCTTTTTTTTCTGCTACCTGATAAGAAATTTGCACATGATCACTTCCTTTTTTCTCCCTCAGGCTTGGATAGAAACAAGTTGATTAATCTGGCCTATCTCCTGGGCAGTGACTACACTGAGGGTATCCCTAACGTTGGCTATGTAACTGCAATGGAGATTTTGAATGAGTTCCCTGGACGTGGACTGGAGCCTCTCTTGAAACTCCTGTAGGCAATTTTCATTATGGGGCTTTCATTTTTTTCATTTCCAAAGCTTAAATTAAATCATTTTAAAAAATATGCCTCTTTTTCTCTCTTTTCTCTTCTTTTTTTAGGGAATGGTGGGCTGAGGCTCAAAAGAATAAGAAAATACGTCCCAATCCATATGATACTAAAGTGAAGAAAAAACTGCGGCACATAGAAATCGCTCCTGGTTTCCCAAATCTTTCTGTGGCGGAAGCTTATTTGCACCCTGTGGTGGATGAGTCAAAGGCATCCTTTGCTTGGGGAAGACCTAATGTGGAACAAATTAGAGAATATCCTTTCCACCGTTTGTTCCCTTAACAAACTGTTTATATAAAAAAAGATATTGTAGTGCAAACGTTTGCATAGTTCAGGGGTGTCAAACTCAATTTCATTGAGGGCTGCATCAGGGTTGTGTTTGACCTTGGGGTGTGTGTGGCCGGGATAGGCATGGCTGGGGTGGGTGTGGCCACTCATGTTGGGGAAGCCTGTGGTGGTCTGGATTTTCGGCTGTGATGGCCTCCTGCAACCCTCTGCCAGTGAAAACGGAGCTCAGGAGGGCCCCATGGGCCAGATCTAAGCACCACATGGGCCAGATCTGGCCCACGGGCCTTGAGTTTGACACTCCTGGCATAAATGAACTGTGTTTCAGTATAGTAGTTTCTTCTTTCCTTCTTTTGAGTGGAAGACTTCTAGATTCTATAGCTAGTAAATTACTTATCCGGCTAATGCAAATTTAATTTTTCTGAATACGAAGTAGTAGCACTTGCTTATATATTATTTGTTATATGTTTGGTTGATGCAGAGTCTCTACCCTAGTATAAATAAAATTAAGAAGCTCAGCATATTAAACCCCATATTTGGTCTTTATTGGTTTTTTAAAAAGTGATCATTGTTTACTTGCCTGATGCAGTTGTCAGTACAAAATAGTTTGGGAATACGGTTTTTGCACGTGAAAAGTAATGTAAGTTCAAAATTAGCAAAAGGGCTTCAAAATGTCTAATTCAGACACATCTTTAGAAATCTTTCGCAAATGCTTGCTTGTTACTACTGGTCCTTAACTGTTTGCATATTTTGCCAAAGTCATTTTGGATGGACTAAGTTAAAAACTGACGAAGTTCTCTTTCCTGTTCTCAAACAACTGAATATTCAACAGGTATTACTGAAAATGAAACCTTTTCTTTGACAGTGATCTTGGTGGACTTGAAGTGTCCAGGTCAGGTTTGCCGTAAACTTACAAAACTATCTGTATGTGTAATAATGAATACAGCTTACATTTCTCCCTTCCACAAAATATACTGTATAATTGATATTTAAGTTATCATACTATATCAGTTGTGGGAACTGAAACATCTCTGAAAATAAATTTTTAAAAAGCAGATGATTAATTAGAATTTGGTATAAAAATTGGTTGGATCAGATGAAAATATAATAAAGAAGTAAGCTATGTGTTCCACTATTTCAGAACTGTTACTTTATATACAGTCTGAAAAGAGCAGTACTGAATCTTAATACTGAGTAGACAAAAGTTATATCTAGACCACTTGTTTTCATGGGTCAGTGTCCTGGAATAAAGCAGGCTATTTTCCCCAGAATATTCCTATTTGTTCAGAGATTGAAAGCAACCATAGGGAATGGCAGAGTCACTGTTTGAACGCACAGTGTTTATAATCCCAGCATTTAGAATTGGTTAGATGAAGGGTTCATTGTCAAAAGACTAGGCTTCAGTCATGTAGTAGCTGATTAGAAATGGCAAAAAAGATTCTAGATGAAGGGAGTCTGATTTTCTATATCCCAGACTTGGTTAGGGTCAAATCTAGCTAAATATATATGTAGAAAAAGCACAAAAATATAACAGTCCTGACAATTGTATAAGTTGTTGGTTGCTGCTATTTAGCAATCTGCATGGTTTTTTCTAATACCCTGTTTCCCCAAAAATAAGACATCCCCTGATAATAAGCCCAATCGGGCTTCTGAGCGCATGTGTTAAAATAAGCCTCCCCCCAAAATAAGCCATCCCCGAAAATACCTAACCGCAGAGCTGAGAATCAGGTCAGACAGCAAGAGGAGCCCCATCTTGCTCCACACGCCCCCAAATAATAAGACCTCCCCAAAAATAAGGCCAAGCGCTTAATTTGGGGTTCAAAAAAATATAAGACAGAGTCTTATTTTCAGGGAAACATGGTAATTTATAATTTTTCCAAGTAAACTCTGACAGGAAGCATAAAGTAAACATGCAGCCATCAAGAGTTAATTTTAATGACACAATAGCAATACAAACAACAGCAGATTGTACAAAATGATTGCTTCTTAAAAGTTGTCAAAATAAACAGGTTGCTATCCACCTATAAAAGCAGTCTGGTTTCAAGACCTGGGAAAACTTTTAAAAAGTTGTGTAGGTACCTCTAAGAGCAACTGCCCGTTGCAGCCTGTACTGGAGCCAAAACATCTACAGGACATAAATCTGTTATTTATTTCAATGGAATCCTTCTGTACCAATAAAAATGGAACCTAAATGGGGCTACTAAGAGACTAGGGTGGGATATTAGAACATTGGACCAACACTAATGGAAGCCGAATATAGACTTGGGGTGAATTGGCCTGCTTGTCCTCCATAAAACATCTTGAGAATATCTGGCAATCCAAGTATTGTGGAACTTCATTTCCCAGCATTCCTCACCATTGTCAGTGATAGATGAGGCTGCTGAGAACTCTAGTTTAGCATAAACTGGAGGGCTAGATAATCCCTACCCTACCTTAAATGTATCAGGACTAGGCACAAGCAGCTGGAGCTCTGAACAAATATTCTCTTGTCAAGGATGTGAATTTTGTTGCATGTTTTCTCCACTGCAGATAATATCCTCCAAAACCGGTACATTTCTTTCTTTTGTAGACTCAGCTGCGCATTGACTCTTTCTTCAGACTGGCACAACATGAAAAACAAGCCATCAAGAGTCAGAGGGTTCGCCGAGCTGTGACTTGCATGAGGAGAAAAGAGAAGGAGGAAGATGACAGTGAAGTCCAGGAGGCAACTGCTGTCCTAGAAAAAGAGTTGAAACAGAAGAAAGGACAGGCGTTCAATAAAGGAAGGGCTGGATGCCAGAAACAAGGAAGCAAACGGAAAAAATGTCCACCATCTGAGCAACAGAGCGTTCTGTGTGGTGGCTTCATAGGAGAGGTTCTGCTCTCTGAGGCATCCAGCGAGTCTTCAGCTGATGATTTGGAGAATGAAGCTTCCAGAAAGCACAGAAAAGGGGAGAATGCAAAGATGCTCGAAACGAACATGGCAAGTCACAAAACTAGCCTAGAAGTTGCATCTGCACAAAGTGAAGCAAGGAGTAGCAGCTCCAGTGCAGAGGAAGAAATGCAGATGGTGACAGCCAGGCCAGTGTTTGAGGGCAAAAAAGCACGAGGCAAGACTTTAAGGAGAAGGCGGAAGAAATAATGCTAGCTGGAAACATATATGGGGCTTTAAAAATTATCTCAATCTTGGCAACTTGAAGATGTATGAACTTCAAGGCTGGCTGGGGAGTTCTGGGACTTGAAGTCCATGCATCTTCAAGCTGTTAAGATTAAGAAACACTGCATTGTTGTACAAATATTTGCTTCACTAGAAAGATACTATTTTCCACTTTCTTTATCAATTTCCATCTCATATTTAATTTTGAATACGTTGAGACTGTTCACATAATTAATAACGGCATGGTATGAATTTAAAAAACTTTTTAAATAGGAAACATCTGTTTTCTCCTCAAAGCCTCTGCTAAGGTTTGTCAGTTTTGAGAATTATCTTGAAAGTGATTTGAGACCTGTATGATTTTCAGAATGAAAATGAATTCAATGAAAAAATATTAATAAAAAGAAAGAAAGAAAATGAATTCAATGTATGGTGCTTCTCATCTGACATTAAGCTTCACACTTCACAAAAACAAAAAACACACAAGTGGCCTGTGGGTCAGAGCTTTTGTAGTTCATTAGCAGGAAATATGTGGACAGCCTAACTTCCTTCGTATCTTGCCACGGCACTTACATTAAACATCCGTTTGTGCGTTTTGCAGTACAAAGAAACTTCAATGGGAAAAAAAGAGTTGATCATTTTTATCTTACTACAAATGGATATTAAACAAATGAAATGGAAATGAGATACCAAACAAGGGATGTAAATAAGGATGTAAGGAGCCTGAGTGGCATAGGAGACTAATGCCTCCTACTAAGGCAGTATTTAAGTTCCAGCTGCCTGCAATTACTGCGAG
>JANHZT010010004.1:96482-111020 GCA_032468215.1 Stegonotus admiraltiensis | reverse complement strand
ATCGTTGGGGTGGTTCGGGGTGGAGATGTACAGCTGAGTATCATCAGCGTACTGATGGAACTCCACCCCAAAACCACAGATGATCTCGCCCAGCGGCTTCACATAAAAGCCATAAGTGGCTTTGCTGCCACTTGTGTGGCCTGGTTCCGAATAGGCCGCAGTCCAGTCCCGGGCTACGGCTTGAGGTTCGGGGATCCCTGAGGTAGAGGGTTCCAGGTTTAGGGAAAAAAGAGAGAGTGGTTTTCATTCAGGCAAGGCATTTTTTTCAGGGAGAGAGATTAAACATGACAAGTGTTAAATCCTCTTTTGGGAATCAACAGGTTTTGAAAGTGTTGATTGTGCTTCCTGTGATTTTTATCAATATTAACTAGAATGTGCCCTCCCCATCACCTCTGTATGTGAGGTTTAAATAGGTACATATTTAAATGAATCTATAAAGCCCTAACTTGGTAAGAAGTATAATCTCTTTTGTTTCTTCTTCTTTTACTATATTCTAACCTATATCACCAGCATTTACCAGTTTAACTACCATATTTTTCAGAGTATAAGATGCACTCCCATCATAAAAGTGAGTGGAAATGTCTGTGCATCTCATACAGCAAATGTTGCCAAAGCCCTGCCCACCCACAGGCCCCCACCCTTCGGCTGTTTTCAGCCTCCACACGCCATGTTTTGGCTGGTTCCAGGCAGCAGGGATCGGCAGCGGCGGAGGTGGTGATCCCCACCATCTGGAACAGGCTGAAAATGTGATGTGCAGAGGCCAAAAATGGGGTGTGGGGAGGCCAAAAATGCGGCACATGGAAGCCAAAAACAAGACGTGCGGAGGTGGCAATCAGCAGCAATGTTCTGTGGTGATCCCAGCAGCCTAGAATGGGTCTAAAATGGAGTGTGTGGAGGCCAAAAATGTGACATGCAGAGTGGGGATGGGCTATGGTGATCTCTGCAGCCTGGAACAGCTGATTGGCAGTATTCCGGGAGGCCGATCCAACCGCCAATCAGCTGCTTGTGCTGAATCAGGCTGCGATAACATGCTGAAGCTGACCAGGCTGTTTGCTATTTGCTGCAAGGATGCTAGCCAGATGAATACCAATGGAAGCTGGTAGGCAGAGGCAGATTTTTTCCCTTGTTTTTCTCCCCAAAAACTAATGTGCGTCTTATACTTCGGAGCGTCTTATACTCCGAAAAATACGGTAATAGTACTAGAGATGCTCAAAGATATATTTAATGTGGGAAATAGCTAAATGCAGAAAATGATGTATTTAAGAGGAAGAATGCTGTGACAATGAAATGACTTAAATAAAAACTATTTGAAATAAATAATTGAAAAACTGCTATTTAAGAAGTCCATTACTAGAAATTCTTCAAGCTGTTAACTGACACGAGTAAACCTCTTTCTTAAAATCATAAATTCCATTGAAACGTGGCTTGAAGTTGAAGCCCTTGTGTAATCTGAGTTTGATTTTCACTTGTAACTACAAGTGGTTATTGCTTTCCCTTTGTCCACTTTCCTTGTGCACAAGGATTATAATGGACAGAGAAACAAAAGGCTTTGGCAATGAGTTATCCTCAAAGTTCTTCATGATTAGCTTGAGGCACATCATTATGTTCATCTATTTTTCTGCTCAGCTCCCTACCCATAGCTTGGAACACAGGAACATAGACACAATTCAGAATTCGCACGCTGATTTATTTTCTTTGAAAATAAAGAGACATGCTTCACGCTTAAGAAGGGATGATTTCAAGTAGGATGGTCTTTTAACTGGTAATTTCATATAACATTGTCACTAATCTTGAAATTTAAACATACCTTTGCCATTAGAAAGAGCCACTTCATTGACATCTCCCATTTTCGTTCCTACACTTGTAAAAGAGCACAGAAGCTATGAATGTCTGTATGTATCACAATTAAATTCTAGTTTATGGCAGATAAATATATTGTGTACGTGTGTGAGCACGTACACACACATATCTGCATTTTATAGACTTACTCTTATGAAAGTGTTAATAAGTGTGCAACTTGATTAGCTGTAGTCCTACTTTCTGTTTTCTCCACACAAACATTGTTAGGACTGGACTTCTCAAAAATTGTTTGTATTTTTTTCTGCTTGTATTTCATTTATATTCTGCCTTTTTCCAGGAGCTTAAGAAAAGGTCAATTCTCTTTTTTCTTTACAACATCTTGTTTAAATAGGTTAAATAAGATAATACTTTCCAGATAATATACAAGTATTTATGTACTCATGTCAAGAAGTACAGTATCAATAAATCCCTGTAGGATCTTTGTTCTGTATGTGGCAATCCAACGATATTGTTTTCCTTTATACCAACATGTAAAGTAATTTCTTGCCTACAGATCAGGGGTGAAATCCAGCAGGTTCTGACAGGTTCTTTGCAATATCCTTCCCCTGGAGTGGGGTGGGAATGGAGATTTTGCAGTATCGTTCCCCTGGAATGGGGTGGAAATGAAGATTTTGCAGTATCCTTCTCCTGCTACACCCACCAAGCCACATCCACCAAGCCACACCATGTCCACCAAGCCACGTCCACAGAACCGGTAGTAAAAAAAATTGAATTTCACCACTGCTACAGATATCTTTTTATACCTGCCATGAATGCAGCTGGAGCTCTTGAATGCAAAAGACATATTCAAATCAAAATAATACTATCAAAAACATTTTTGTAGAAGGTGATATATATATATATAATTTATATGTATAATACATATGAGCGGCATGATGGCCTAGCCCTAGAAGTGGAGCTCTTGCCTCACAGTCAGGAGGCTGTGAATTCAGTCCTAGGTACTGCAGATATTTCTCTCTCTGGGCACGAAGAGAAATTTTCTGTGCACTCTGCACAGGCATCAGGAAGGGCTCCAACTCCACCCCAATGTAAGGGGTTACAGAGTCACTAAAAGAAAAAAAAAGTAATATACACCTGAAATTTAGTAATGTTGCTCAGTTATGTCCATTGGCTTTATATATTTCTTCTTATTAAATGAATGATGGAAACATGCATCTACTTCTATGCCAAGGTCTAGTTAGTTAGAGTAGACAAGTGTTTCTCAACCTTGGCCATTTTAAGATATGTGAACTTCAACTCCCAGAGTTTCCCAGCTAGCATGCTGGCAGGGGAACTCTGGGAGTTGAAGTCAATGCATCTTAATATGGCTGAGAAACAATGAAATAGACAACCAAAGACCTTGAAATCCTTCTACAACATGACCACACCAGCTGAAAATTCTAAAAGTTGTAGCCTAACACATTTTGAGGCTCTACTTTGGAGAAGACTGGCTTAAGCCATGGATTTCTAATAAATCTTGAGAAAGAAGCTGGAGATGATAAGATTGGAATGATGGTAAGTATGGCCATAGCTACTACATATCTTGTTGTTGATTTAGGAATATCTGAAATGCGTAACCTTCTATGTGACTTCTAGATGCAGGAAACTTGTGATTTTTCTTTTTTTAAAAAAACAGCAAACAAACAAAAACCCAAAATATTTTGGAATGACTAGAAACAACATCCAACAAAAAATGGTAAAAAAAACCCCTCTTTCCTTTTATTTCTTAAAAATTTCATTTTCTTGGAGTTTTCTGTGCAGCATCCACTAAACCGTGGCCAGAAACTATTGCAGAGAAAATGCTTAATCTGTTTGTTCGGTGTATTAAATTAGATATTTACACATGCCGCTTTCTGTGAATCAGCCAGGCAGGAAATCAACCTGACCTTTCAAAAGTAACTGACAAGATTGTGTGAAACACAATTAATTAATGAGGGAAGTTTAACACTTCACCTTTTCTGCTGGGGTTTATAACACTGGTAACAGTCCGCCCCAGTATTTGTGGAAGTAGATCACTGCATATTGATTCTAGAATAACTGCTCTTGCAGAGCATGACCTAAAAACTATAAAATATTCAAAATGGGAACTTTTTCCTCAATTACACATTTCCGTATGCCTGTTCTTATTCCCTGGATAATAATCTGTTTATCCATCTCACCCATTTCATAAATTTAATAAACTCTGGTTTAGTATCTGTTAAGGTTAAAATCAATATGTCTTAAAAATAGAGACATGAATTATTTGCCCAGATTAAAATATTGATAGCCTGATCTAATCCTTAACAGATGCATTCCAATTTGTAAGGAATAAAACTTGGGCTATTTTAAAAGTTTGTTTGTAACCATTGCGCTTTCCAATTGCAGTGCTCAATATCCTGACCTATATTCCTCAGCTTTTCCCAATTCATAGTCTGTACTTTAAATAAATTGTTAGGATTATGCTGTCTCAGATATGCTGGATATAAGTCTGGTGATATGGCAATGTCAGGGAATGAATGTCTAGTAAGAAATCAATTTTTTGTAGGTTAGACATTTCAGGTGGAGATAGATATGGTTTCCTCACTGAGAATTAACATATTTTCTCCACTCTTTATTATTTATTTATTTATTTATTGGTTTGATTTATATGCCGCCCTTCTCCAGAGACTCAGGGCGGCTTACAATGCATTAAGCATTTATTGTTGTATATGTGCCTCAGAGATAGTGTTGATGCCTGGATTAGTCCTTGCACCTTTCTGGACAAAGTTTTTTCCTGTCTCCTTCCTAGTGTCGAGAGAGAGTGACTGGCCCAAAATCATCTGGCTGATTTTGTGCCTAAGGCAGAACTAGAACTCATAGTCTCCCAGTTTCTAGTCTACTGACCTAACCACTGCGTAAACCTTATTCCCATCTTACTTTTGCTAAAATATCTGTGCCTTTACTCTTCCCAGCCCACTAAAGTAAAAATCAGTTATTTTCCTCCTGAAGTTCAGTGATGTGAACTGGGGATGCTTCAAAATATGAGCTGGAGGACCATAAAGTTTCCCTCAAAGTGTTTGCTTTCACCAATGGAAGTAAGCAAATGGATTTTATGATAATTGCTTGATGAGGAAGGCTCTTTCTTGGCACCTCCCACTCCCAAGTGTATTTTGTATTTTGCTGTTTTGGGATTTAATGCTATTAACTGGGGGCCAGATTAAGGCCAGCTGATATCCTAAGAATAGACAAGCCATGGTGCCCTGACCGAAGCAAAATTCTCAGAGTCTAATATCTGTAATATCTGACAATACCTTCAAATCAAATTTTAACTTTAGTTACTCATCATGCCATAGAAAATTCCTTTTTTAAACAAATATTAAAGTTGTACATGGCAGATAAGGACAATGGCAAAAATATAGACTAAAATTGAGTGTGGCAGTGAAAGAATTAAGGGAATGATAGCTAGGAGAAGAATCTCTGTGGTATCCCTCTACTTTTGGTCCCCCAAGCATGTGATCATTTTATTTAATTGTTAATCCAAGGTTCAGTGATTTGCTACTAATTAATAGAAGGAGGATGTTTTAATATTGTATGGTTGTTAAGAGTAGCCTCTCTTGCTTAATTATAGTTATCCTAACCTATGGAGATGCAAATAGCTTCAAATATTGCAGATGTGGGTCAATAAACAAAGTATCTTATTTTATAGACAGTTAATTTTAAGTAGTTATGTATCTTTGGCCTTTTTGAAGCATGCATTGGATTGGATGAATATCTCCATCCAGAAGCTGGAGGAGATTCCCAAAGAATAGTTAAATGAAATGTGATGTAGGCACCTGGGAAGAAGAAATAATGGAGAAAACAGAATACTTTTCCTGAATGGATAAATATATATATGGTCATGCAAATTCATCTTCAATGGGGCAGTAGAAGTTTAAGTAAAGCTCCAGGAAATAACCAGTCCAGAAAACAACTTCTGCTTTGATATGCATATCCCAAGTAAAATTATTATTATTTTTTAAATGTCTAAAAGTTCAGACTAAAATCTAGAGGCCAGAGACCTCTGGATTTTTTTTATTGCCTATATTATTCATGAGTAATGCTGAATAAAACAATTAAAACTGAGTTTCTCTTCTTTTAAAAAAAGTTGTCATACCATAAAAATAGTATGTGCAGTTCTTAAAAGTTATAAGGTGTGCAATCACGCAATTATATCTCCTGATGCTTCGGCCTTGAACAATTCACAGGATGACCTTCTACATCCCAATAAACGGTAGCACTCAGGAGTGGCTTATTGCACACTAGGATACTCAAATGCATCATCAGTTCTCTTGAACTTTGATCCCTGGAGTGGTTTTATTAGATAAAAAGAGTTGATGAACTTAGAAGAATATAATGTCTCAGGAACATTGCAGGAACTTAGTCATGAAACCATTACTTTCGCACAATTTCCTTCATATCACAATCCCATCCCACTCCACCCCTTGAACATTTCACAGCTTCTGGGAGAAAGTGAGAGAAACAAAATAATCTTTTGTCAAATCTTGCTTTAATGCAGTATATAACAGAATCTGTTTGGCTTCCTAAGAACTGAAGATGATCTTCAAACATTGTTTGAGCCTGTCATTGTTTAAATTGCAGACAGGGGATCTACAGGTTCAGTCTGGTGCTGCCTTTCAAGCTATGCTGCCTGGCCCCAAGAGACCTACTATAGTTGAATTAAAATTTGATAAAACAAATCTTTTCTCCTCAAACAAAATTTTGAGGAGAAAATTCCTTCAAAATTTCCTCTTTTAAGGAAAGAAAGCATTGGTCTTGTATTTAGTATATTTATTGCATTTCAATCTGTAAAAGGAGAGAGACGGGGTGGAGGGAGGGAGGGAAGGAGAAAAAAATAAGAGATGAGAGAGAGAGATAATTTTTTTTTGTCATTTTATGTTAGAAACAGGGAAACACTATCATTTCTTGGTTAAAGCTTGTCAAGGAAACAACTGGAAGTGTACTCAGCATCCAAGAATCCTTGCTGTTAGTAGAATTAGCTGCTGTAGGCTCTTGAAGGCTTCTTGTACTAAACTATGAATAGGAGGGATTGTTCAGAATGCATTTGAGTCTGATGGGAGTAAGGTATTGTTTTCTTAAGCATGTAAGTGATGCTTCTCTTAGGATTATACTTACTGAAATAATTGTATACTTAAAACAAAAAACTTGTATTTCCAACTGGAAGTGCATTTTAAGTTCCACTCTAAAAGTGTATATTTATTTTAGATTAAAAGTTGAACAAAAGTTGATGATATTACTGATATATTTTACAGTGAGAATTTGCAATAAATCACAACTGATTTAAGCAAAAATAGCATTTGGGTAGCTATGTGAAATGCCAACTTATTTCTCCACCTACTCTCCATTTAAAAGGCCATTTCATTGCTGCTTAGCAACAAATCTTTTTTATGTTTGGCCACTGAATGCATACTCAGCTTGCTACTCCAGCCAATCTCAGTGTTTTGATAAATATATTTGAATAATACACATGCTTTATGTGTATTTTTCAATGACACTTGTTTAATGCTGTGATATGCTGGGTTTCTTGTTTCATTTTATATTTTATTTTTAGCTACACAACACCTCTTAGTTATGCACCTCAAAAATTAGAGCATAAACCAGATCATGTGTTTCTTGCTGGTATAATATTTCTTCAATTTTATTTTTTTTAAAACAACCTCTGCTTTTATGATGGTCTGCTGTGCCTTCAGATTTAAAGCAGAAAGGAAAACAGATTCTGGTTCTTGGAGCATGGCAAGACAGGAAAAAGAAAAGTTTTCTAAACAGATATCAAGGCCATAGGTGTGAAGACTCAGGGAGCTATTGAGTCAACATCTGGAGGGACATTCCAGAAGAGAGCTAAAGTTATTGAAATAAAATTTTCCCAACTGGATGCTGGCCAGATATGTGAATTTCATCTCCCAGAATTTTCCAGTCAGCCTACCCATTTTTGAGAGTTGAAGTTCTTGTTATCGAGAGTATCCAAATCAGAGAAGGTTAATCTAAGAGATTTATAAGACCAACCTACAGAAAATTATAAAATAATATTTTCCAATTGATTATAAATGGAAGATCCATACGAAAACTCATATGCAGAAGTGTTTATCACTACTGCTGTTTGGTTAAGGGAAGAAATAGGCCTTTGAATGTTGTCTTGGTTTCCCCAATTTTCTTGAAAATGAATAAATTTTGGATCAAAAATTGAAAAAGAAAAAAATTGAAAAACCTCTAAATCACTGATATAATATGCATCTTTATGTTGAAATACACCATTTCTGAGAATCGGTACTAGATAACTATTAATCCTAATACAATTATCAATACTCAATGTTTTATTTAAGGAATGGATATGCTGATTAAACAAGCAAAGCGACACCGGTAATTTGCATCCTCCCCCTGTAGCTTCCTCATCCAGAATCCTTTTTTAAAAATCTATTTTGTGTGCCAATATTTGTATTCTGCATACTGATATTACTTTTACTGATGGGCATCACCTTCTGGGAAAAGTCATACCTGGATTTTAAAAGCCTCTCATTGAATATTGTGTCCATTGGTTTGTGCAAGATTCTGGAGATGAATGGAGGCTTTGAAAGAAAGAAAAAAAGAAAAGAAAAGAAAAGAAAAAGAAAGAAAGAAAGAAAGAAAGAAAGAAAAGAAAAGAAAGAAAGAGGTTTTATCTTCCTTCAAGGTTATGAACCTTTTTGGAAGCTGTATCTGGTTGCTGATTCTGGCGAAGACATTTGACTTTTGTGAGGGAAATGGGTAGTTTCTAAATTTGATAAACAAACAAACTTCCAAATGCTAGAATCTGGAGATTGACATGGCTACTTCGTGTGTGCTCCTGTGCGTTCCCAAGAAACCTTGTCAAAAGATTTGTCCACCCCAATTGAACAAATTGAATACTCTCTTCAACTTCAACATGTAAAAGACACTAGTGGTGTGCTTGGTGGACAAGTGAAGTGTTTTTTTCCAAAAGAGTCTTGGCTATCAAAATTTGTTTTCTTACTGAAGAACCTGAAAAAAAATCTTCCAATGCTACTATGGTTACCCTTTGAAATCAACAGCTCTAGAAATCTGCTATTAAGCAGTATCAAGTAAGACAGAGCATTATACATTATTTAGATAGTAAGCAAATAGATTCTTTTTAGTGCATTATTGGTGTAATTTAAAGCATAAATGTATACATTTCATGTATAAATACAATTGCATACTATTACATACACACTATACAAATACTGAGGGAGAATATAATTACCTACACACTATACAAATAGTGTGGGAGAACCATGAACTCAATAACAAAAGAATGGTTGTAGGTGTTTTTTTTAAAAAATAAAAATACTCTCCAACATGTGTATGTAAACTTTACTCTCCTCATGGTGTGCCTCCTGATTTGACCGTATTTATTTTCAGAAGGTCAGCTCAGAAAAGTAAATTTCATTTCCACAACACTTTCTGAAATAAATTCCAAGGATCAAAAAATGTCAGATACACTATTCTAATGCTGGTGCCCTGTATGATTCCTCAAAACAAATGGAAGCTAAACAATCAAAGAGTTGGTGCTTTAACATCCAATAATATTGGGCTGGCCTGTTGGTTGAAAATGCACAAATTTAAAACGTGATCAACACTTTCCTTCTTATATCTTTATATTTAGTTAAAAGCAGATATATTCATTTGATTTGTTTGGGAAAGCCCTGATCTGTTTGTGATATAAAATAATAATAATGATTTCTTTTCCACCTGAAGATAGAAGCAACAGGAAAGGGTTAAGAGCTTCTTTTACAATTTCCTAAATTGGTTCCCTCCCTCTGACCAGTGCCTTTTAATAACTTGCTTTTTTAGGGTAACCACTTCTTCATTTTAAAACGTTACCTTGTTTGTGATTGTTTTGCCTAATGGAAACCAATGTCCAATTAACCATGTCAAATTGATCTCCTCCTTCCCTGTTGTTCCACATTGGTGCCAGCCAGTTACCTTCCCTGTCTTGTCTTTCCTGAGTTGGAAGGTTAAAATAATTTCCTGCATCCAAGCTTCTGTGGTATTCATGATATTCAAAGTGCCTCACACTAGGCGCTGCCTTGCAGTACCATTCAGAAGACACTGCATGCCTTCCTTTCCTAAGAGAATATTTCATAGTATACAAAGAGGGAAGAAATGATGGAGAACTATAGGAAGGCTAGAAAGGGAAAATGATGAGACGGTACGAACTCTCCTTCCATTAAAATCTTGGAACAGGGTGATTACAGATAGTCCTTGATTTACAATCATTTGTTTAGTGACTGTACGAAGTTACAGTGGCATTGAATAAAAGTGATGTGTGACTAATTCTCACGCTTACAACCATTGCAGCGTCCTCATGGTCACATGATCAAAATGTGGGTGTTTGGAAATTGGCATTTATGTATGACAGTTTCAGCATTCCAGGGTCACATGACTGCTGTCTGTGACCTTCCCGGACCGCTTCCAATAAG
Source organism: Stegonotus admiraltiensis (assembly GCA_032468215.1). Lineage (NCBI taxonomy): Eukaryota > Metazoa > Chordata > Lepidosauria > Squamata > Colubridae > Stegonotus > Stegonotus admiraltiensis. The sequence continues at coordinate 100,713 of JANHZT010010004.1, read as the reverse complement.
CAGAGTCAATGGAGGAAGCCATATTTGCTTAATGACTGTGTGATTCACTCAACTGTGGTAATTTGCTTAACAATCATGACAAAAAAGGTTGTAAAATTAGACATGACTTGACTCCCTGTACAACTGCCTTGTTGAGCAAGGGACATTCTGGTTCCAATTCCGGTCATAAATTTAGGATTACCTGTACATGATAAAAACTTCCATTATTATTTCCAATCAGGATGTGCTCAATCTTAAAAATAAACAAATAAATGGCAGTATAGCAAGGCTTTTAATAATGTTTTTGCTGGCTTAAGTAATATTGAATATTTCAGATAAGCGTTATGGGTGCCTATTCCTTTGAGAAGTGAAAGGGAGGTAGTGAGATTCTGCAATGACATTTCATACTTCTTTTTCAGATTCAATTTTTGACAGTAGTTCAGATCTCTGTTTAGTTCTGTGTACGCTGCCTGAAACCAGTTGCTTAGAAGGGAAAGAAGAGGGAAGAGCATACAAGGAAGGGGAAAAAAACCAAGAGGATGCCAGGGAGATATTGGATATCCCAAACTATTTTTTTGGCATCAGTCCTACCTATATTTCCTTTAGCCCCTTCATCATGCCTATTTCCATATTATCTCTGAGGCAACATGGTTGTCAACAGAAATTCTGCCCACCCCTGTTTAAAAAGACACTGACGTGCATCATTCTGGAAATCAATAAATTGAAAAAACCGAGAACATGATGTACGGTGCTTCTGTTCCTTGAGGTGGCAATAGCGCAATAGCGACTGTGGTAAAAACTCTGTGGTAAAAAAACCTCCTGCGATAGTGACTGTGGTATGTCTCTTTTCACTTTTCTGTGGTTTGGGCAGATACAATTTCCTGAGTAAATGGCTGATTTCATTGTTTAATTGCTTCTTATTACGGAAACACAAGACAGCTTAACCATTCCAGAAACAATGAACTCACACTGAAGGTGGTTTCTGAAATATCCAAGAAATACTGTGGCCAGAACTGAAGAACATAGAGGAAACGGATTTTATAATAGTAGGAGGCAAGCAAAAATAGTAGAATGTAGACTAGAACATCAGAGTTGGAAGGAACCTTGGAGGTCTTCTAGTCTAGTCCCCTGGTCAACTAGAAGACCCTATACCAGAGGTAGGCAAACTTGGCTCTTTCACACCCTGTGGTCACAGTCCCTCTCTATGTTCTACCTTCAAGCCTCACCTGTTCAAGTAACCCTCTGAAGAGGGTTTTTCAGTTCTGTTATAAAGCAGGCTTTCAATGAGCTAGTCTAAATAAAGAATAAAAATGAGAGGATGGGTTCTTATCTGCCCAAGAAAAACGTTCTTTCTGAAGAGTTTTATTTGGCAAAGAATTCTTACATTGATAAACAAGATAATTACTTCTGAAGGAAAAGTAGTCTCAGCGATGTGTTTATGTCTCTCAGATCAGTTTATTGGGAGAAAGGATTCAAAGATGCTTACTTTAGAACAACTGACTTGCTAATGGAAGCACAGAAATCAAAGGAGCTGTAATCATATAGCATCAGCAACTGATATTACTTTAATGTTGAAGATGGAGTTTATAATATTTTAGTAGCGCATCTCATGTCTCTCATGTTACTGATTTAGAAATATGTGACTAATTTCCATTAAAAAGAAAACCCAAGATTGAATACATCCACATTCATATCCACAAAGACATCCATACCCACACATACAGAGTCCATTTTTACACTCTAATAGGACAGTGATGCAATTTATATATAAGGCACAACACTAATGATAGCTCTTGTTCCCTTAAGATCAGGTCTAGAAAAGAATTCAAATGAACACTTTCCCTATATTCAAAACTTTGCGCAGGACTTTGTAAAATATCCTTAGAAGCCAAAAGATTGTTTAGCAGCCATCACATCTAGCGAATAGAATAGAATAGAATAGAATAGAATAGAATAGAACTGGAAGGGACATTGGAGGTCATCTAGTCCAGCCCCTTGCTCAAGGAGGAGAACCTACTATTTCAGATAAGTGAACCAGCTGCTCTCTTCCGAGTTCCAGCATGCACATGTGCACTGGCCAGCTGGTCCATTGTACATGTGCACTGACCAGCTGCTCCCTTCCAGGTTCTGTTGTGTGCATGCGTGCTGACCAGCTGCTCTCTTCTGGGTTCCATCGCGCACATGTGTACCAGACCAGCATGCACGTGCCAGAACCTGGAAGAGCAGCTGGCAACAGTGTGCGTGTGCGTGCGTGTGCCCGCAGGACTCTGTGTGCCATAGGTTCACCATCATGGGTCTAGTCTCTTCTTAAAAATGTAATGGAGCACCCATGATTTCTGAAGGCAAGCTATTCCACTGGTTAATTGTCTTCACTGTTAGGAAGTTTCTCCTTAATTCCAGGTTGCTTCTGTAGTTGATTAATTTCCAAGCATTGTTTCTTGTCCTTCCCTCTGGTGAAGGCAGAATGAAGTTTAGTGAACAATTTTAGAGAAATACCATGTCAAAAACTTAAAGCAATGTTACGCTTAGAACCCTCCTGCTCTGGCCACCATTTCTTTTCTCAGGGTTGATTCTGCTTGCCAGGTTGCCCCATTATATGAGTATGGACCACCCATTGCTGTTTGGAGATAGAAATGAACAATGTTATCTTTGATCCACCCATAACCAATAAGAGAGGCATCTTCTACTTCTATTTTCCTGCTCTAAATCAAAAATAGATATTCCAGCTTGTTTCAGCTTTCCAGGTTATTGGCTGTGTTTCACTTCTTTGTGTGCCAACTGCTCCACCCCAGTTACCTTTTGGGGACTGCGCAAGGAAGCGGTCCTTGATTCCATTTTATTTATTTATTTACTGGAATTTGTCAAACAAAAATGAGAACGAAAATAAGAGAATAAAAATACAATGACAGGGACGATAGGCATGTTAGTGCACTTATGCACACTCTACTGACCACTTCATACTTAAGTGGTCTTAAGTAAGGTCCACAGAACTCAATTTGTGACTGAAACTGTGAAAATTTGTAGCTGAGACAACTGACTCAGGTAGGGCATGCCAGACTTTGACAACTGTATTACAGAAATCATGTTTTTTACAATCAAGTTTAGAACAATTTACATTGAGCTTAAAGCGGTTGTTCGCACACATATTATTGTGATTAAAACAGAAAACATTACTACGTATAATTTTGTATGCAATACGTATGTCTGGCTGCAAGCGATGCAGTTCAGTTCTAAGATATCCAAACCGAGAATTTCGAACCTAGTAGCATAAGGAATTCTATTGTGTAAAAAGAAGGCTGGGCCATTTAAAAAAATAGTCAACCATATGTTATGGATGAGACCTGTTAACAAATTGTGTTATGAGCAAGAACTGCACATGACCCAAACAAAAGCAGCATATTCATGATATTGTTCTTTGCATTTCAGCTATAATTTACCTCCTTCCTTTCTTCCTCAAGTAAAGCCTTTAACACAGCCAAACAATACAGTTATGAGGGTGAGCAGAAAGAACAGATGGTGAAGAGAGGAAAACAGTAGCTCTTGCCTTGGACTATTCTCTGTTACCACAGAGATCACTTTGCTCCTGACTAATTGAACTGTGGTTTGGCTTTTAGTGACATGGTGGAAGGATCACTGTGGCAACGAAAAAGAGAAGGAACAACTATAGAATTGCTGGTTCCTCAAATAACCATCGTCTCCATGTTCTGATGGTTGCACTGTAGGGAAAAAAGTCAGTTAAAACAAGTGGTTTAACTCATGGCTGATGTGTGGCTGCCCTTTTTAAAGAAAGATGTGCCAATAATGGTTTGCAATCTAAAACAGCTTAAAGCAGCTTATGCTGAGCAATACTTGCCAGATGTAAGGAAATATTCTCTCCACAACAGAGAGGAAACAGATAAAACAAAACAGACCAAAGAGTATTAGAAAGGGTGCACCTGCTCGATCGCATTCCCATTAATATGCTAATTATGAATGCTTATTATAATTTTGTGCAAATCCTATCAGAAAGCTGAAGATTTAGTATTTCCAAGACTAAAATTAAACTTTTTATTAAAATATGGGGAGGTTTGAGTGATAGTTGGCCATCCATTGTTGAAATCTCTGCAACATATGTCAAATTGCTAGTGTAAAACATTTGCAAATCGAATATAAGTAAAGTTGGTGCTAATATGCCATTTGGAGGTCTAGGCGAAGGAGCGAGTGATCAGACCATGACAAGGGTTCTGGTACTATATCCCCTATATCAAGACCA
>JANHZT010010004.1:18153-28233 GCA_032468215.1 Stegonotus admiraltiensis | reverse complement strand
CTGGTTTTAACCAGGAAGTAATGTGTTCTTTACCTTCTGTGCATGTGCAGAAGGTTTTGGCATGCACAGAAGGTTTTGCATGTGTGCAGGTTTTGCATGTGTGCAGGTTTTGCGTGTGCGAAGGTCTGTGCATGTGTGTGACACACCGGTAAGGAAGGTAAGTAGATTTCACCCCTGCCTTGTAGATTAATAATCAAACAAATCACTGATCAGAATCATTGCTCTATAAAAAGTTCAACAGCTGAGGTTGTAGATTGGCAAGCAATGGATGACAGTTAATTCAAAAGGAGAGGCATAGATTTTTTTAATTTTTATTTATTTGTATCATGCCCCCCCCTTTTTTACAAAAAAAAAATATCAAGGTGGCAAATATATCCAACACACCTTCTTCCTCCTATTTTCCATCACAACAATCCTATGAGGTAGGTTGGCCTGAGAGCAAGTGACTGGTCCAAAGCTGGTTTTCATGGCTAAGGTAGGCCTAGAACTCATGGTGTCCTGCTTTCTAGCCTGGTGCCTTTACCAGTAGATCAAACTGGCTCTTTGTAGTATCTCAGGAAGATGCAGTACAGTTATAGAAGTAGATATTTCCACCCTGCTCTGTATGCATTTTTTGTGAAGTCTGCAAGCAGGAGCAATCATTTTATGAAAGGTAGCTTGAATATTATATTTATACCCTTATTTTTAATTGTCATAGCACTCTTTGGCTTCCCAAAAGAAATGGACATGGAGGGTTCAGCTAGAATGTCTTCTGTCAATAATCTTTAGCGCTTACTTTTTCCCACTCTTCTGCAGGTGGTTCTGTGTTTTTGACCAGGAAAAAAAAGCGTAAGAGAAGCAAAGAAAAAACGAAGTCTTTGGAAAACAATATTTTAAGCCTGTTGCTTTTTTTTTTTAAATGCATTTCCTCTCCAAGAGCTTTCTAATGTTGCTCTGTTTTAGAGCTGCTCCAGTTGGAAGTTTTTAAAAGGGTTTGTCTAATTCCATGCTGTGTGTCACCAGTCTCAGCACTTTTATGCACTATGGGAGGTACAGAAGGCAGGGATATAAAGAGATTTAATGCTAGAACTTGAAGTGAACTCGCCTTTCTCTCGCCCCTCTTCATTTCCCCCCACCCCCAAGTAGCTAGAGTGAAGGAAACCCTGGGTAAATTTAAAGCCACGTCTTCATTTTACATTACAGATAGCTTCATAACATTACTCCAAGAGTAGCTTCATGACAAACTAAAGATTCTTTGCTGGGCTGACATCTAAAGGTAAAAACAAGCAATTCCAATGCTGTGCTTAGTCTTGCCTTATTCTGAATGATTGCAGAGTGAATTCAAGACAGAAGAGCAAAGCTGCCTTTGTCAATAAATCACACAGGTCCTCTCTGCAGATAGCCCTGAGCTGGCAAGAGACAGTCTGTGGAATGCCAATTGACACCCGCGACTTGGACAACAGTCAATTACACTCAGTTGGTACCTGGGATGTCAAGCAAAGCAGGTGATTATTTTTATCGGTAGGCAATGAAAACAAAATACTGTTATTATGTGGAATCTCTCTGGCTCCCAGATCTCTGCAGTGTTGTTATTTCGAGGCAAATCATGGAGATAACAACCCTGCTGGCAGAGTGGCTTGCAAAATAAAATAAAAAAAAATGCTTAAATCAGGTCTGGCTTACCGTATTTATCTTTTTGTATTAAAAATGACATGGATGGTAAGAGATCTCATTGCAATAAAGGTTTTATTTATTATTATGATTCTCATGTGATTCTAAAAATTCTTAGTTACTGAAACAGCGCTTTGCAACTACTGCTTGAAATGAGAGTTGACTGCTTTGGGAGAGGAGGCACGATTGTTTTCCCCTTCTGCTCTGCTCCTCTGTCTTGAAGCAAAAGTAACGGGCAAATGATTAAAGCATCTCATCTGATATGGACACACTATTTTGTGCAGAAACTGAAAAGTGCAGTGGTTTCTGTGCATTTCAGAAGTAGGTTCTTTCCTCGGATGTGGAGAATAACCAAGTTTGAGGAAGGCCTCAAGGTTTTCCATGCGTTAACAAACTTGAGAAGTATGTGCAGATACATTAAAAAGAAAATAAATATGGAGACTTGTTCTTCAGGAACAGAGTCCTCAGAAGAACGTTTTTTTTTAAACTTCACAACTCACCTGACGGATAGGCATGGCCCAGAATGAAAGGCCAATCTTGCCTCTTTCTTCTGTGATTAGACATCAGCTAGATACTTATGATCTGAATTTAGAAATACCTTTAATTTTCCCAGTGGGTGGAAGAGGAGAAGAGAATGGCCCCAAGTAGAACATGGTGATTGATGATGAAGCAGACTTTTGTCTCTGTGCATTTTTGCCTGTCAGAAAAAGCAAAAGATGAGAGACCTGTGGGAATGCCTTTTGAAGATGCTCAAAAGTATTTTTTTAAATGCAGCAATTCTCTAATCGCGTTGGTTCCCCTCAGCTTTTCTGAAAGAGATTTTTGGAGTTTCAGCATCCCATTACTGGGGCTAGAGGTGGAAGGTTCACTAGCACTACTAATTATCTCATAGTATGTATTTCTTTAAATATGAATGAATCGTACTTTTAAAAAAATATGGATGAGCCTGCAAACACATTCCAAAGTATGCAAACTAAATGTGAAAATTTATTTGTATCCCACCTGGATTATTTTTATAAATAACTCAAGGCAGCGAACAAACCTAACACTCCTTCCTCCTCTTATTTTCCCTGCAACCACCTTGTGAGGTAGATTAGACTGAGCGAGCGTGACTGGCCCAAAATCACCCAGCCAGCTTTAAATGCCATGGAAAGTTTTCTTTTCAACCCAACAGAACTTATCTATTCTATTCCTTACTTTCTCTATTTGATCAGTCTTTTTTTTTCTTGTGAATTGCTCAGAAATTGGGGTTAAAAAGAAAGACCCCTGAAAAACAAAATAAAACATAATTCCATACAAGTTTACCATTGCAAGTACCCCTTCATTATTTAAGCAAATTTTTGTTCCAGTGTTTTCTGGAACAAGTGTAGCTTTCAGCTAGCTGAAGACATACATGTTCTCATTATTATGATGGGACTCTTGGATTGTATTTTGTGACTGATTTCCTCAAATAAGAAGTGAAATCTTGTAGTGGTTGGCATCTCATTACAAGTGGGAAATATTGTACAGGTGTTATCTTGTTATGAACCATAATGTTCTTGAGAATCTATGAGGCATTTCAAATCTCTGGAGGGGAAATAGATCTCTGCAGCACAGCAGTTTGGCTAGGAGCACATCTGGCACATAATCATGTGCATCTTGAAAAAAGGTCCTGTTAAATTTCAATCTGGTTTAGGGTAGACTTTGACTTTACAAATTTAAGCTGGCAACTGAATGTCATTTATGACAAAATTCTGATTGATTTGTGTGCTGCACACAAAGAGAAGAGAACAAAAATGTCAGAAGCTGCCACTTTTGTGAGCTCTCTCACTATTTCTTCTTAGAGATTTATTTTTTCATGCATTCTCCAGATTTTATACTCTGGTCTGTGTGACTATGTTGTTTCTCTATTTACTGGGGGAGTAGGGATAGAATTTCATGTTGTGATCTGAAATAATTCTTGGCAGACTTTTTTCCCCCATTTGTCAAACAAACTCATGGCTTCCTATAACATTGCTGTTTGACTGTTAAAAATGTGCAGGTTGCTTTAACACTTTGTGAATAGAATGAATTCATTTTGTTTCCCATGTTTTTATTGGCACTGAGATTCGAGCTAATCAGGATCCATATTTAGGCCAAACTTAATCTCTGTTGTTGTTTTATCATGATGAGAAACTTAAAAAGCAGACAGAGTCCTAAACTACCTCTGAGCTTCTGGTAAGAGCAAGTTTCATGCAGATGAATGACTTTTATTGTCATAATAGTCTAATAATCTTTGGGTTTCCACTATTTTCATCAATTCTTTTATCTTATATATATATTATCTTATATATGAAATCTATATAGATAGATTTCAAGCAAAAAACCCTCATGCTGTCAGAATCCAGTTATCTTTCTTGAGTACTCATGTGTTATTTTCCGCTAGCACAAGAATTCCAATAAGTACTTTACTTTCCAGTGTAACCTCGTCTACTTTATTCTGGCAACAAAATCTTTAACTGCTTTTTAGTATTCTAAGAGTTGGAAAGAAGGGTAGATGGAAGTTTGGTGCTTCTGTGAAATTAGGACGACAGCATGTGCATATAGGTAGCAGGTAGACCTCGATTTATGACAATTGACCCCCAAATTTCTGTTGTTAAGTGAATCATTTAAGTGAATCCTTGCCACAGTTGTTAAATGAATCATTGCAGGTTTTAAATTAGTAACACAGTTGTTAAGTGAATCTGGCTTCCCCGTTGACTTTGCTTGTCAGAAGGTCGTAAAAGTGATCACGTGACTTCAGGACACTGCAACTATCATAAATACGAAAGGCCTGAATTTTGATCACGTGACTGTAGGGATGCTGCAAGAGTGTGAAAAGTGATCATAAGTCACTTTTTTCAGTGCTGTTGTAACTTTGAACTGTTGTAAGTCAAGGACTACCTATAATTCCCAATCCTTTTACTAGTCCGGGAAACAACTTGAAAAGTCTAATAAAAGTTGCTCCTGACTGAAGTCTATTGAATTATATCAGATCAAATATTCCTATATTTGGATGATTCTTGTGCCTTCATTTCCTTTAATTACTTTCCCAACATTTCTTTTTTTTTAACTTTTTGCAGCTATAACTCAGTAACTTGGCATATAGAAGCCCTTACTTCTTTTTTTTAAAAAATAATTTTTATTAAACATTTTTTTTAAAAAAATTTAAACAATTTTCTTCTTTGCAACATTTCCACATCAGTATTCATCTCTTATATATCCATTTCCCCCCCTTACCTCAATATACCTTTATCTATACATGTGGGTCTATTATTTATTTATACATATTGATATATCAATGTACTAGATTACAATCATACACTATGTGTCATTTCCATTTCTACAAGTTTGTTATTACGTTCTAGCTCCTGTATCTTCCTCATTTAATCCTTCCTTACCCTTTACACCTCTCCTCTAACCATTCATACCATTTATTCCATACCATATAATACTCTGTTTCTCCCTTATCTTGTATTTCTTTTGTGAGTCTATCCATCTCGGCGCACTCTAAAACTTTCCTTATCACATTTTCTTCTGATGGTATATTGTTGTTCTTCCAATTTTGTGCATATATTATTCTTGCTGTTGTTGTGATATGTATAATTAAATATTGTATTTTTTGTCATAATTCCCTGAAAGTATTCCTAACAAAAAAAATTTTGTTTTCATATCTATTTGCTGTTTGTTTATCTCTTCTAAATATATTCTTATTCTATTCCAATATTGTTTTGCTTTGGGGCATGTCCACCACATGTGGTAATATGTTCCCTGATTTTGTTTACATTTCCAACAGGTTGATGAAGTAATTGGGAACATTTTGGCCAGTCTCGCTGGTGGAAGATGCCCCTATAAAAATTTTTATACACGTTTTCCTTATAAGCTACTGACACCATCAATTTATAGTTTTTTTTCCAAAGTTTCTCCCATTTTTCCAATTCAATATTATAACCGAAGTTTTTGGCCCAGGTTATCATAGTTTCTTTAACTATCTCCTCCTCCATTTTATATCTCAATAAATAATTGTAAATTTTCTTAATCAAGTTGTCCTCTGTGCATTGTAAAATCTTATCTAATTCTTGTGGTTCTTTTTGAAATCCATATTGTTCTAAATCCTTCCTGTATCTAGTTTGAATCTGCATATATGGCCACCAATTGATGTCTATGCCCTGTTCTTTTAGTTCTTGTCTTGTTTTCAGTTCTCCTGGGCCATTTAGTAGATTTTTATATCATTTTATTTTATCGATGTCCAATACATTTGGGTAAATTAATGCCTCCATCATTGATAGCCAATCTGGAATTTTATTATAATGATTTTTAAAAATTCTTTGCCATACTTGTAGCAGCATGTCTCTAATTAGATGTCTCTGGAAGTAGCTATGAAGCTTGTTTTCCCCATCCCATAGAAAGGCATGCCATCCTATCTGCAAGTCATGCCCTTCTAATGTCAAAGTCTTATTATCTTTTAATTCTATCCAATCTTTAATCCAAGTGAGTGTCGTTGCCTGGTAATATGTCTCCCAGTCTGGAAGCCCAAAACCTCCTCTTTCTCTGCTATTCTGCAGCAATTTTGTTTTGATCCTAGGTTTTTTCCCTTGCCAAATGTATTTCGTTATTAGTTTGTTTAAGTCTTTGAAGAAATTCTTCCCTAATTTTATTGGTGCTACTTGGAAAAGGAACAATATTCTTGGTAAAATGCTCATTTTGATAGAGGCTATCCTTCCTGTGAGAGATAATTGTAATTTGTTTCCAGGTTTCCAAGTCCTTTTTTATCTGTAATATTAATTTGTTATAGTTGTCCTCTTTAATTGATAAACATTTAGCTGATAGACAAATTCCTAAATATTTTACTTTTTTAGTCACTTGTATGCCCATTCTGTCTTCCAATTCTCTTTCCTGTTTTTTAGTGAGGTTTTTCGTTATTGCCTTTATTTTGGATGTATTGATTTTAAGTCCTGCTACTCTACCATATTCTTCTATTTGTTGCACTAGTTTAGGTCCTGTCTCTAACGGTTGTTCTAAAATAAATACTAAATCATCTGCAAATGCTTGGACTTTATATTCTTCTTTTTTTTTATTTTCAGGCCCTTTATTTCTTGTTTGTCTCTAATTTTTATTAACAATACCTCTAAAGTTAGGATAAATAATAAAGGAGATAGCAGGCAACCTTGTCTCACTCCTTTTGCAATGTTAAATTTTTCAGTGGTGTCTCAGTTTATTATTATTTTTGTTGTTTGTGTTGAATATATTTTTTCCACCATCCTTACAAATTTCTCTCCAAAATTCATGTTTTCCAATTGTAAAATAATAAACCTCTAATTTAAGTTGTCAAAACCTTTTTGGGCATCTAGGAAGATTAATGCAGCTTGTTTTCCAGGATGGGCTTCATAGTACTCTAAGGTGTTTTAATTTAGTTCTCATATTATTTTTTTATTTGTCTTCTTGGTAAGAATGTATTTTGGTCTGGGTGAATGTACTCATTTAAAACTTTTTTGAATCTTTCCAAAATTATAGATGCAAATATTTTGTAATCCGCATTCAGTAGTGAAATGGGTCTGTAATTTTTAATCTGTTGTTGATCTGAATCTTCTTTTGAGATGAAGCACTTACTTCTTAATATCCTGCATATTTAGTTGTGTTTATTTATTTATTTATTTATTATTTATTATTTAAATTTGTATACTGCCCTTCTCCCAGCGGGACTCAGGGCGGTGAACAGCCAGATAAATACATATAATACAAACATTAATGTTTGGGATTAGACCTCATCTAAAACCCCAGAGATCTAACACCAGATCTACCAGTCAATATAGATAATCATGTTGACTTTGTTGACTCAAGTATATGTATATTTATGTATATATGTATGTACATGTACATGTATATGTAGAGTTAGTTCTTGACTTACAACAGTTAGTGACTGTTCAAAATTACTTAATATTTACTTAATATTTCTTTTAAAATGGTTTTTAATTTTTGTATGTATGTGTATTTACTTGGCTGTTCACCGCCCTGAGTCCAGTTGGAGAAGGGCGGTATACAAATCTAATAAAACCTAAAACCTAAAATTACAAAGGCACTGAAAAAGTGACTTATGACCATTTTTCACACTTATGGCCACTGCAGCACCCCCATGGATACATGATCGAAATTCAAATGCTTGGCTACTGACTCACATTTATGACAGTGGCCATGTCCCTGGGTCTTTGCAACCTTCGGACAAGAAAAGTCACTTAGCAACATAAATTTTGGGCTCAATTGTGGTCGTAAGTTGAGGACTACCTGTGTGTGTGTGTGTGTGTGTGTGTGTGTACATCTGTTTCTGCTACATTTGTATGAAGTGTCTAGTTCAGAGAGGAATACAATTATTCCTAACTATATCTGCTGCCCAGTATTAAAAACAAACAAAAGCATTATAAGATTATTGTCAGCTAGTATTATCAACCCAATCTGAATACAGTAGGTAGAAAAGAAGGGAGATAATTATAGTCTTTTTCTTCCTGGGCTCAGCCATTCTCAGGGATAGTGACCATTCAGCAATCACTCTGAAATAAGAGTCATCTACTTCTTGGGAGATGGACTGTGGGATATCTAGTCAATACACTAAAATGCACAACATCACAGTGGCTGAAACAGAAGCCTTCCCTATATGTAAGATATTTACATTCATGGATGAATGAAAAAAGAAATAACTGTAAAGTCCTGTTGTAGGAATTTGAGCTTATTTTATAATGTTAAAAAGAAAAGGTAACATCTAAAAGAGTTGTATTCAGATCAATCTAGAAAAGGTGATGGAAAAAACTAAAATTAGTCACTGCTTTATATCTTTGGTCATATATCTAATTTTTCTTGAGTATAGGATGAATGGGAATCCAATAATGTTTACTTAAGAAGGCGAACTCCATTAAAAAATATTGTAAACTGGTCATGTGATTGCAGAATGCTGCAACCAGCTGTACAGGTGAGCTGATTGCCAAGCCTCAAAATGCAGTCATGTGACCATGTGGGGAGTATTTGCCACCATCAGAACTCTGGAACTGGGTTGTAACTTCCTTTTGGGTGGGGTGTCCCAACTTTGAAGATAGCGACTAGTCATTAAGCAAGGACTACCTATAAGCTATTTTATTTAGAAAGAGAGGGATGTGAAGAAGTTAGTATGAACTATAAATTGAACCTACTCAATGATTTTTAAAGAATAATGGCATGCTTCTTTAATACATTAATTTTCATTTTGTTCCAGATAAGAATTGAGTCCAAGCTCACCTTAATAAAGACAATCAGTTCACCTTTTGTATCACTGCCTCTTCCTAAATGAGCAAAACAGCTATGGTTTTGTACAGATGCCAGATTACTTTTTTCTCCAAGCTAGAAAAATGTTATTCCTCAGAATTTGGCATGGATACATAGACATTTTCTCTTTTTTTGTGCCTTTGAAAAATCAGTAAAGGGACAGAGATTGAAATGGAATGTAGAAATTCAGGATAAAGGGAAAGTCAGCATCAGATTTCAATCTAGATTGGAAAAAAACCTTTGGAGCTATAGGTGTAGAAATATAGGCAGAAATGGAGGGTGGAGTTAAATGTGTCATAAGTTTGGCGTCATTGCGTTGCCACAAGATAACCAACTCCAGCACCCTGGGAATTCTGTTGATCCCTATCTAGTGCCAATTTAGCACTGACCATTAGTTAACTAGATTCTTGATTATAGGTCACATCAACAAACTCTTCTATGATTTGAATCCTATGAATATTTCTGATTATTTGTGCCTGACAGTTGGGCTTCTTTTATATGGAGTTAAACATTGCAACCTTTATCAGGGTTTCTGGAAGATGCTGATCAGTGAAATGTGCATGGTGCATATGTTAGGATGAGACTATCATCACTCTTCTTCCAGGTGTTTCCAGATTACAATTTGATCAATTTGATTTTATGTCTGAGTCCTACAGTGGAAGAATGGATTTTATATTTTTAAAGTTTACATGTGTCATATATTATTGTATTTTGATGTTTTGGTTGTTTTGAATTTTTTTTATCAGAAATGTTGGTGTCAGGAACTTTGTAATCTACCCCCGCCAAATTTTGATTATTCAGTCAAGTAGAACTGTAACAAGAAAACTAACAAAAACCTGAATTATTTGCCTTCTGTGTTTTCCCCAAGATACTAGTTACATTTATTCCTCAGCACTCTGTATGTGTGTGTGTGTGCACATGTGTATTAGCTTTTAACCCCAATACCTATAAAATCAAACATTATGCCATTGTTTACAGTGGCTACATTTTTAACCAATGTAATGGTTTCACATCACTGGACAATAGAAAAGCTATGTTAAGTGAAAGCTCATCCTAGAGAAATCATGTTAGTTTCTTTCTTTCTTTCTTTCTTTCTTTCTTTCTTTCTTTCTTTCTTTCTTTCTTTCTTTCTTTCTTTCTTTC
>JANHZT010010001.1:12568-24232 GCA_032468215.1 Stegonotus admiraltiensis | reverse complement strand
CGTGGGTGGGTGGGGCAGGCCCACCCATGGGCCCACTCACCTGCCCCGGCGCTATGCTGCCCTATTTAGCTGCATTTTTTAAGCCTCACGCATGCATGCAAGCGTGCGCGAGAGCAGAACGTTCACATTTTCAGTGCTAGGGCGAACCGTTTGTTAAATTATGTGAAGCCCACCTCTGGTTCAAGGTGGGCCAATATTATGAAAACAGGACATTTTTCTAGATCTGTTCCATACTTCTTGTTGTTAAGTTTTTGCTTAGTTTTATCTGAATTATCAGAATATCAACTTGTGCGCTCCTATGTAAGTCAAATGCTAATGTGAAATTGAACTAACATAATTTCTCTTAATTTGCAATCCATATTCTTTTCTCTTTTGGCCCTTCCCCTTTTTCTTTTCTTTTCATTGTTTGTGCTGTCTGTCTGACCACCTAAAGCTAAAAATGCTATGATATCGGTTCCTTGTCTGTGTTGGAATTTGGAACCCTCAGTTTTACCGGCATTCAGAACAGGTGGCTCCGCTCTGGGGAGAGGCGATCTCTGATTTCAAATTTATTTAATTTATTAGACTTTTTAATCCTGTCTTTATTACTTTTATAAGTGATTCCAGGCAGTGAACATACCTAATCCTCCTTCCTCCTCCTTTTCCCCCCATAAAAACAACCCTGTAGGAGCTGAGAGTGATTTGCTTGAAGTCACCCAGCCAGCTTTCATGCCTGAGGCCAGACTAGAACTCATCGTCTCCTGGTTTCTAGGCTAGCATCTTAACCATTAATCAAATGCCAAATCAAAGATGCCTAGTTATTCGATTATTAACCTTAACTACAGAAGATGTCTTCACCAAGGGACAGTATGCTGGGATTGCACAATTTACCCCATAAATCACGACTTCTTTGTTTGGATTTGTTCTAAAGTAAGGGTAACTAGCCATGATAGTTGTGTTACACTTATTTTAGAACAAATCCAAACAAAGAAGATTCATGTCCTGAAGAGTTGCTGATGGTCCAATCAGAGTGATTGCTTCCCAATGAGCCAGCAGAAGCTGTAGAAAAAACCCAAATTCTACAGGGAAAGTGAACAGGATTAATGGGAGTTTGCCAGGGCAATGGGAGTTTGCCAGGGCAATTTTCCCTTTTAAATCAAAAACTTAATCTGAAAGCCTGGGAATAAAGGGAATAAAGAAAATATAAGGCTACCACCAGCAATGCCTCTAGAGACAAATGAAAATGAACACAGAGAAAGAAGTCTGCAGAACTCGTGGTATGTTTATATCACTGCCTGACAGTATTTCAGTCCTTGAAGTGAATGGCCCCATTTCAGGTGACAAAAAAATTGTCACATCAGATAAGAGTTTGTAGCAGAAGCAGACAAAGAACACACTCTCTACAAAGAAGATAACTGAATAAAGGAGCAACCCTACTGGTTGAGAATAACAACTAGAAATATGAGACATAGAAGAGATCTTTGTTTCCCTGCAATTCAGAAAGCGTCCAGGGTCTTGCAGAAGAAATGGATCTGAACCTTCAGGGAAGGTAAATAAGACATTATAGAATTAAGGAAAAATCTATGTCCTGCAATAAGACAGAAGTACTGTCTTATCTTCACTTTGACCAAAAGCTAAAATTAGATCCAAATTGGTCCTTTTCTCACTTTTCTCAGAAATATTGGAGTAGTTGATACCTCACTATTTCAAGGCTTTGAAAGAAATGGGTGCCAGCAGGTTTGTGAAATGTATTGTCTGCCAAAAGTAAAATTGTGCCAGAACAACTGTCAATGTTTATTTATTTAATACATTTTGGAAGCTGTCTGACTCCAAGCCACTTTGGGTGGCTTACAAAAAGTAGAAACAACGTTCATAAGGTAAAATTTATCAAGTCCATGGAAAGCCATTGTTTCCTGTTAATTCACACAGAGATAAGGAAGCTATAAATATATCATGTAAACTTTAAAGAACTAGGAAGGAAGTATAACATTCTGGAACTTCAGATGGTGTTTTCATCCATTATTGAAGTCTATGTAAAGAGATGAGAAAGGAAAGCAAGAAATTAACTTTAAGTGAGTACAATGAGAGGAGAATTTTGGTTTCTGGAATCATATCTAGACTTATCTAGATCAGTGTTTCTCAACTTTGGCAACTTTAAGAGGTGTGAACTTCAACTCCCAGAATTCCCCAACCAGTGCGAATTGGATTAAGGGAATTTTAAACTGTGGGGTCAGAAAATTAACAACAACAACAACACTGAACAGAGTTCGGCATAAAAACTTGTGTGATGCTAAAAGAATTAAGAAAATATGATGTAACAGGCAGGTTGTTAGAACTAATTGTAAAATAGTAATGAATATCAGGCAACATATATAATTAATTTTTATTATTCAACATTTCCTTGGGGCCAAATCAAATATAACGGAAAACACTTTGTTGGCTATTTTATATTTTTATTTTGAACTATTTCATTTCAAAATAAACTACAAAATATAAAACTGTGTGTTGCTCTTAAAACTATGTGCCTCTATATTACTGAGCTTATCTGATGTGTGATATTGTATGGTCTGATGTGTTATTGGAAGCGTGTCTAAGCAGTAAAAGCAAAAGTACTTTTCTGGCAGTTCCTTTGAGTTCCTGATTTTTTCAGAGAAGGTAAATAAAAAAAAATTGTTTCTCTTTCATGTTCAGGTGCAGATTCTGTCAAACTCACTTTATAATTCAAATCAATATACCTGGTAAGACAAGAAAACATATAATGGTGCTGAAATAAAATTAAAAGCAGGTATCAACATGTACAGTAGTTTATTACCAAACTCAGACCAGTATGACTGTAAATGTGACTCTTGTTATATTGAATTTTCCTGTTTACATTGTTATAAGAAAAATATAGTTGTGATGCAAATTATATAGACTCCTCTGTTGAATAACAGCTTTAGCATTCTACTTCATCATTTGGGAGTTAGATATCTCATTTCTTTCCTTTCTGAATAAAGAACGCCATATAGTGTTACATTTTAGTTCAAGAAATATGTGATACTAATGATTTAAGTAAGCATCTTCACTTGGAGTAATTTCTGTAGCAGCTGGATCATTGCCCCGCATGAGTTCCATGTAACTCTAATAAAACTTTGTTTCAGTAATCATCTTTTAGAGAGACTATAAAGGTACAGGAGTCCTTGACTTACAACCATTTGTTTACTGACTGTTCAAAGTGGCACTGAAAAAAGTTACTTATGACTGTTTTTCACACTTACGACCGTTATAACATCCCCATGGTCATATGATCAAAATTCGAAGGCTTGGAAACTGGTTCATATTTATGATGGCTGCAGTGTCCCAGAGTCATGTAATCACCTTTTGTGACCTTCTGACAAGTAATACCAATGGGGAAGCCAGATTCACTTTACAGCCGTTTTACTAACTTAACAACTGCAGTGATTCGTTTAACAACTGTGGCAAGAGAGGTCGTAAAATGGAGGAAAACTCATTTAGCAACTGTCTTGCTTAGCAATGGAAATGTTGGGCTCAATTGTGGTCGTAATTCAAGGACAACCTGTATGCACTCGAAGTTCCAAAATTTCTTTGCTGGCTTTAAAACAGGGCACCCCAAAGTGGTCAATATCAACCTTCAAGCTTCAATGGGACTGTCTAGGGGAATGATTATTTTTACTATGATTATTGTTTTCAGTAGCTGTGATTATGATTAGTTAAAGAAGGATTTATTAAATTATTTTCCTATAATAAATGTTTGGAGGTTGACGAACAAGCTGAAACTTTATCAAGGCGATCAATCAGCTGAAGACTTTAAAAGTCACAAACCATGACTGTTGCATCGTTCCCTATCCCACTTCTTAAAGAGTCATAGAAACCTCCATTACTGCAAAATGACATGTAGGTATAATCTGAAAGATCTGCTTCTTCTGCATTCCTGGCCAAAACAGACTTACCTGGCAAAAGGTGTAAACAGAGCAACTAAAAGCATATGCAAGGTGGACATTTCTTTTTTACCTTCTAACTTGGGGAAGGCCTAAGGCAGGGGTGGGCAACTGTGGCCCTTTTACAACCTGTGGACTTCAACTCCCAGAATTCCTGAGACAGCTTGGCCTAAGGCAATAGTATCCTGCAGTTTTCCACAGTACATTATTCCTAATGTTGTTTATTTCTGATGAACCTTTGATGCAGGGGAGGATGAACCACCACAATAGGGTTCATAAAACCAACTCAAATATAATTACAGGAACAAGCTGAGGTAGGGCCAGAGAGTGTTCCTGGAAATTAGGGAGCTAATATGGAAATTTTTCATAAAATTTTCATAAAATCAGGATGCTGCCTGATTTTCTCCATTGTCCTAAGAAATGCTGGCATGGTTACAGAGAGATCTTGAGGTTTTCCTTGAGGATTTGGTGGGGAGTTTAGCTGAAGCTTTGGGACACATTTAGTTTATATGGCCATTCCTTAGGTGCCGGTTGAGGGTGCTTCTTGATTTGTTGAGAAGCTCCTGGAAATGAAACACCAGAAGAAACACTGAGTACCATTGGAGGAAATTTGAAGCAAGTCTGACCAGACAGATAAGAGCCCACATTAGGGATTTACTGTACCTTGTAGTGATAAGGGCTATGGAACTTCTTCAGTGTGTTTCTGCTGTTATTCAGTCCATTGATAGCCATCTAGTTCTGTTCTCTATTGGATAAGGAGGGCTCTCTGGAACATCTACTGAGCCATCATGAAGACTATTTAGCCTATCTAGTGGATGAAATCATTCAAATCTATTCCAACTTGGACTCTGAATGGACAAGTCAGGCTGAGGTGCATGAGGCACAATTGGGTTGTGATGTGATAAGACTGAGCAGGAGATTCCTGAGGAAGTACACTGGATTCTCTGAAATGTCAGCACAGCCAGATACCTGTTTACTGGATTGAACCTCTTCTGGGTCATGAAAGCTGCCAGGAAAACCAGCTGTGGGTTGGTCCATGCTGTGGTGTCAAATCTCTTTACAAAACAGAGTAACACTTTTTGCCTTGAAAAATGGAGATGATGTGCCCCTTCTCAAGAGTCTATTCTTGGACCTATTTTCAATAAATAATGTCCAGTCTCCAACTCCAACTTTTCCGGAGAAGGTTGTTCAGAAGATGGTTGGTGTGCAGTGGATGAGAACACTGGAGGAAGTGGATTATCTTAACCCATTTCAGTCAGGTTTCAAACCAGGTTTGAGTATTGTAGATAACCCATGGCAAAACCAGGATGGAGGTCCTTGTGTACCTTGATCGCTCAGTGGCTTTCAACACGGTTGATCATGGAATCCTTTGCCTGCTCCAAGGGCTGGAGATAGGAGGCACCATTTTACAATGTTTTTCTTTCTTTCTCCAGAGTGGTTTCACTCTAGGGGAGAGAGGTTGCTCAATAGGCTTTTTTGTGGGGTGCCACAGGATTTTGTCGTCTTTCCCTCCTCTTTAACATCTACATGTTGGGCAAGGCCATCCACTATCTTACGGTTCAGTATCATCAGTACACCTATGATACCCAATTATACAGTATCTTTCAACCTTGGGCCTGCCAAGTGAAACTGCCAGATTTCTGTTCCTATTCAACATACAGGGTTTGACATTAACTTTAAACAGAAAAAGTAAATTTGGGACAACTGGATTTGAGGATGATAATGATTATTTTCAAAGATAAATATAATGGTAATCATTTACATTTTATGATTATACTCAATGTTGTTGTTGAATATGCCTGGAGGCTGTGCAAGTGTAAATGGAGAAGAACTGTCTCCAATTTAATCCTATTAAAACTGGCAGAGTGTAGTGGACCAAAAAGGCAGAGATGGGGGAAGATAGGAAAGTGGAGATCACAGAAGTACACCTATTTTTATTTTTATTTATTTATTTATTATCGAATTTATATACCGCCCTTCTCCCAAAGGACTCATTGTTATTGTTGGGCAATGTAAAAATGTAATTAATAAATAAAACCAGAAGAAAAAACAATTGAGAAAGTATTGAAATAGTGTCTCTAAAAGATTCCCCATAAATTGATTTATGGGGGGAGGTTGGACTCTAAAAGAAACATGAAACCAACTAAAATTAATTAGTGGAGGAAACCAACACATTTTTTTGTTTGGCAGAACACAGATTTAATAGCCCTCTAGATTTCATATTTATTATAAGAAATTCTTAACTATAAATGTAGTTACCAGAGGATGTAGCAGAAATTGTTTATTAAAAGCTTTATTCGACACAGTCTACCGGAAATATATTCTATCATTCATAACTTCAAGAACTTGCTGATGGATTTTACTCTTATCCTGTGGTAGAACATGGAAATTAAAGCCTCTTAAAATAAAAAGAACAGTGTAAAGTATATTGCAAAAAGAACTGAAGCTGTTCCCTAAGGTATGAGAGACAGATTATTGATGAGCAGCATATGAAAAATGAAGGCGATATTACATAAGGAAAAAAGTTGTAAGAAGAAACTTCAAATTTATCTTTTGAACATTAATCACTTTTAAGACTGAAATAAAAACATTAATAACTACTAATCCCACCCTTGGGCAAGATTTAATTTAAGAAGAAAAAGAAAGTAACTTGGAGAGTTATTTTTTTCCATAGTGCTATCTGATATAAAATCTACCCAAAATGTAAGGTGGGAGGATAATATTCCATTCATTTCATCTAAGAGTCAGACTGATAATCCTTATATATCTACTAAGAATTAAGCTCCACTTATGCCATTGGATTTTCTCCCAGGTAGCTAAGTAAACAGTAGAACTAAATCTGTTTATATTGATCAATTGTTTCCACTATGATGGTGGAAAGCTCTAGTAGGCTGCAAATCATTTTAACATCTAATTTTGAAATGATGGCCACAGATGACTGAAGAGAAGAACAAGTAATAGATCTGACTGAAGAAAGAAGAAAGAACAGAGATTTGAGTTTAATGTATACGAGTTGCCACAGCAAAATTAAAAAGACTTGTTTCTTTGGTTATTTTGATCACTGAATTAGTTTCTTAGAACTTGGATCTGTTAACACTCAAGAAATTTAATTTCATTTTCAAAGAATCTATCAATTGCTCTTAAGTTTCTGCATACAAACTGGAGACATAGTAAGATTCAGTTAATGACAATGGAATATTTACAAACATTTGAACAGTACTTCTTAGACCTGTACATTTCTGCTGTTATGATTGACACATATATAAACATAAATGTCCGAAGATTATTGTATATGCTGTGGTTTGTTCTTTAGTACATTTTTAAAAATTAAAGTAGAACTTCTAATATTGAGGAAGGGCTTTTTAGAGGTCACCAGAATTGCATGGAGAAGGAACATCTGAGAAACATACATACATATATTTACAGTATGCTCATTTTTTTTGTAAATACCATTCTATTCTATGTGCTAATAACCTAATGTTCAATTAAAATATACAATTTATATCATTCTAAGTCTATTTCTACAATTAAGATGCAAATATATTAGACTGATTAAATCCAAAGATTTTATTCTGGTCATAACAGAAGGGTTCTGCTTATGGCAGGATTCCTTTTATTCATAAAAAAACATTTTCTATGATAGAAAAAAACTAATTCATGAAAATATTTGGATCCAACCCACTCTTAACATTGCTGAATAAAAACCAATTTGAAATAATAGTATTTAAAGCTACAAAGAGATGGCAATACACTTAATTTTAAAATGCAAAGTCAATACAAGTAATTGACAGATATAAAAATCTGGGGGAAAAGTATTTTTTTTTCAGTAATAATTTAAGAATAAAGCTATTGTGGTTTTTATTAATGGTTAAAGATGCTGAGTTAGAGGTCTTGAGGCCATGAGTTTTACTCCTGCCTTAGGTATAAAGCCAACTGGATAGCCTTGGGCTAGTCCCACTCTCTCTCAGCCCTAACAAGAATGCAAGGGCAAGTCGCTCCTGGAATCTTGCCATGAAAATTTCAGGGATTCATCTAAGTAGCCACCAGTTGTCAACACTGACCAAAGGAAAGAAAACATTTAAAAAAAAATAGTTCACAAAGGTATTTATTTAAGAGATATATTTGGCAAAGATAATATTATTTTCCACAATAAAACTGTAAAATTTAAAATTCAAAAATAGTATATTTTGAGTATAATCTTATCTAATGAAACATTTTGACATTTAAATAGTATTACAAATTAAGTATGCATGTAAGTAATTATATAGCATTTTGGTAATTACAGTATTATCCATATAGCAAAATTGACTATCAATGAATTATTATAAACCAAAAAAGTAGAAAATGCTCAATTAGCATTTGAAGGTCTCTCATCCTCAAAATTAAGCTTTATTCTTCCCCACTGATAAAATAATGTGTTTATGAGCATTAGAAAAGGCCATCAAATATGCCAAGAAAAGGCTTAATATCACCATTATCATCATGCTGATGCCTAGGACAAAAAAAAAGCACAAAAGAAGATATTATTTTCACTATATTAAACCCTATACAATTACTAAAATTAATATAAAATTATAAAAATTAAGAAATAATCACTAAATTAGTAGACCAGCGAAATGCTGTGGACATAGTATACCTAGATTTCAGTAAGGCATTTGACAAAGTAGACCACAATCTACTTCTTGGTAAGCTAGACAATATCACCACCAGATGGATTTGTAGCTGGTTGACAAACCATACTCAATGAGTAGTCCTTAATGGTACTACATCCACATGGAGAGAAGTAAGCAGTGGGGTACCACAAGGCTCCTCAATATCTTTATAAATTGCTTAGATGAAGGAATAGAAAGGGAACTCATTAAATTTGCAGAAGATTCTAAACTGGTAGGAATAGCTAACACCCCAGAAGACAAACTCAGGATCCAAAAAGATCTTGACAAAGTTTCAAGTTGGGCCCTAACCAACAAAATGAATTTTAATGTGGAGAAAAACAAAGCTTTACATTTAGGCAGAAAAAATATCAAAGGTATAAGTACAGATTAGACAAGACCTGGCTCAAAAGCAGTAACTGTGAGAGGGACCTTAGAGTCTTAGTGGATGATCATTTGAATTTGAGTCAGCAATGTGCAGCAGCAGCCAAAAAAGCTAATACAATCCTGGGTTGTATAAACAGAGACATGGAATCAAGATCATGTGAAGTATTAGTGCCGCTTTACAAAACCCTAGTAAGACCACACCTGGAATACTCCAACCAATTTTTGGTCACCATACTACCAAAAATATGTCGAGACTTTGGAAAAAGTTCAGAGAAGAGCAACTAAGGTGATCAAAGGCCTGGACCAAGGGTCCTCAAACTTTTTAAACAGAGGGCCAATTCATGGTCCCACAGACTATTGTGGGTGGCCAGACCAGCTGGGTGGCCGTGGCTAGATGGTCATGTGACTGGGTGGGTGTGGCCAATTTAGCAGTCCCTCAAACAATACACACAAATTAAACTTTAATTTATTTTATACCTGGGGATGTTTTATTTGCTTTTGTTTGCATGTTGCTCTGTTAGTTGACTTTACTTTTTACTAAATCATTTTTAAAGTTGTTTAGGAGTCTAGTGGTCCACTTCAGGAAACTCAGTTTTGCAGTAATTCTTCTCAGCCCCAAGGAGGTTACAATCAACAAGTCTCTCTCTCTCTCTCTCTCTCTCTCCCTCCCTCCCTCTCCCTCTCTTTGTCTATCTCTCTATCTCTTTTTCTCTCTTTCTGACCCCTAGGGGGAGAAGGAACCCCTGAACTGGTGCTGGGTGGTGGGAATCTGATGTCCAGAGGCCGATGAGTGACGTGCTGAAGACCAGCTGGCTGGCAGGGAGGCAGGGCAATCCCACAGTCTCCCCAAAAGTAACACATCTCTTTTGCTTGAAATGTGAAGACTAGTTCAGCCAGTGGGTGGGTGAGCAGCTGGGCCTTCCTCCTCCAATCCAGTCCCCCATCCATGTGCCCCGTTTTTGGCCTCCCCAGCCTCCAGGAGCACTCTGCCATTCCCCTGCCTTCTGTAGCACTCTGCTGGCCAAAATCGGACCTATTTTTGGCCTCCCGGGGCCTCTGTGTGCCCCATTTTTGGTCTCCTGAGGCCTCTGTGTGCCCCATTTTTGGCCTTCCCGGCCTCCAGAAGCACTCTGGCAGCCAAAAATGTTGGCCCTACCTTCCAGTTCCAGCCCATGGGCTCACGAAGGTAAGTCCTGCACTAGACTGAAGGGTGGAGGTCAGCAGGTGGGTGGGGCGATGTGGGCAGGGCAGCCTCATGGTCCTACGTGGGCTGGATGAATGGCTTTGGCGGGCCATATCTGGGCGGGCTGTAGTTTGAGGACCCCTGGCCTGGACACTAAACCATATGAAGAATGGTTGCAGATTTTGTGTCTGACTAGTCTAAAGAAAAGAAGAATTAGGGGTGACATGATAGCAGTATTCCAGTATTTGAGGGACTCCACAAAGAAGAGGGGGGTCAAAAGTGAGAATAAAAGATAAAGAGGAGTCAATGTATTTCAAGACATGGGATAAATTTTATGATTGGTTAGAAAAGAAAATGAATAAGAACATAGAGATAAAATAGGTAGAGAATAGATGGGAGAAAAGAATTAAAAAGATAAATACCCAGATGATGTCAAGTAAAAGGAGAAGCGGGGCGGGGGTTATAAAAGGGAAAAAAAGTGAGATATTATAAAAATGTACGCAAATGATGAAATAAAAATAAGTAGTAATTGAATAAGAAATTGAAATGAGAATAAAGATAATTAGGAAATCAGTGCTGCTCGAATACCACTTTAGATTGAACTGAAAAGGGAAACAACAGGAGAGAGGAGAAGGAGTAGACAGAGAGGAAGGGAGAAGAGAGAAGAGGAGAGAAGAGGAGAAAGAAGAAAGGGAAAAGGAGAGGAAAAGGGAGGGGAAAGAGGAGTAGAGGAGAAGGCTAGAAGGGGGGAAGAAGAGAGGAGTGGGGGAAGAGAAGGGGAAGTAGGAAAGAGAAGGAGAGGAAGAACGAAGGAAGTAGGAGGAGAAACAGGAAGGAAGAGAAGGGGAGGAGAAGAAATAATGGTTGGAAACTTATCAAAGAGAGAAGCAACCTGGAATTAAGGAGAAACTTCCTAACAGTAAGGACAATTAACCACTGGAACAGCTTGCCTCCAGAAATCGTGGGCGCTCCATCACTAGAGTTTTTAAGAAGAGATTAGACAGTCACTTATCTGAAATGGTATAGGTTCTCCTGCTTGACCAGGGGGCTGGGCTAGAAGACCTCCAAGGTCCCTTCCAGCTCTATTCTATTCTACTATTTTTAACATAATATGGAAGAACTATTAAACCAAAATATTGTGCTAAAGTACAAATATTAGTAGGATCTGCAAATTGAACAGGGAATTTACTCCTGGAAACCACTGTATCATTTCAGAATGACAATGGTCCTGATGTTGATCTGGAGGAAGAAAAAAGTGTTCCAGGATTTTCTAGAATATTTCATTCCTGAAACAATGAGTTTTGTACAATCTTAATTATTTGCATGTCTTGTTTTATGTCAACAATGAGCATTCTCAGGGCTGTAAAGCAGAGGTGAAATGCTCCCTGTTCGGACCGGATTGCCCAATCCAGTAGTGATGGAGGTGGGTGGTTCGGAGAACCGGTAGCAAAAAACCCTGCCCCCCCCCATGCCCAGCTGAGCCGCACCAACAACAAAGGCTTTTTTTTTTCTTTTAAAATCAATTTTT
>JANHZT010010001.1:2278-12468 GCA_032468215.1 Stegonotus admiraltiensis | reverse complement strand
AAGAGGTTGTAGAAAAAATGGTTTTAAAAGTAAAAAAAAAAATTGGCCACACCCACCCAGTCACATTACCCCCCCAACAAGCCACGCCCACAGAACCAGTAGTAACAAATTTTAGATTTCACCACTGCTATAAAGAGGACAGTCAAATATCCATTAACGCAGTCAGGAAGAAAACATTTAGAATCTATACTTTGGAGCACACAGAGACTTAGCACTGTGTACTGCAATCGGCAATCTTCTGTGTTTATAGTTTTATTGTTCTCTGAAATATAGAAACTAGTTGAGTTGTGTCTATATGCAGTTATAGAAAGTTCAGATTTGCAGCCTTGCTTGGGAGAAGTCTGAAATATGTAGTAGGAAAATAAAAAGAGTTGGTGAGTTTATGCCTTTTGAAATACATGTTCAGAAACCATTATGAAAATTTCAGTTTGGATATTCTACTAAAATGTTTCTTAATACCTAAGATCAGCTCCCTTTGTCATAGTTCTGTTAGTAATAAAAAAGTCTCCTTTTCCAGCAACTTGGTAAGATCTCAAGGTAGTTTCTGAGGTTGTAGGTAATTGTGCCATTTTCAGATTTTCTGGTGAATTATATTCTTCTTGAAGTCTAAACTATAACAAACCCCCCAAAACAAGTAGATACATTTAGCATCATATGATCAACGGTTTACTTCTATATTACCTAAGTTTACACAATTGAATCTTGGAAATATAAACTGAAGGCCTAATATTATACTAGGGTGATTCTATGCCACTATGAACATTTCTCAATGGTCCAAGTATCAAAAGTGACACTAAATTAAATAATATTTCCCAATGCTTTACTCCCTATAAAATGTTCTAGTTAAACTTAAAATGGATACTTCCTTAGCAAAAATGTGAGGAGGTAGGCCCTGAATGTAAGGCATTGCAGGCCACATTGCAGAGGTGGGTTTCAGCAGGTTCTGACCAGTTCTGGAGAACCAGTAGCGGAAATTTTGAGTAGTTCGGAGAACTGGTAGTAAAAATTCTGACTGGCCCCACCCCCATCTATTCTCTGCCTCCCAAATCCCAGCTGATTGGGAGGAAGTGAGGATTTTGCAGTAACCTTCCCCGGGTTGGGGACAGAATGGAGATTTTACAGTATCATTCCCCTGCCATGCCCATCAAGCCACGCCCAAGCCACACCCACAGAACCGGTAATAAAAAAATGTGAAACCCACCACTGCCACATTGGTCCCATGGACTGGCATCTTGCTGTCCATAACATAATAGATCAACTACAGAACTAAGCAGTGGAAAAAAATTATCACTTACAATATTTTTATTTCCATATTCTATATGTAATTTGCTAGTGGATGGAGGAGTCAGTGAAGGAGAGTAAGAATTTTGTAAACAGACATCAGGTTTTGTTTTATCTGTAGAATAACTTAAAAAAAACGAAATAAAATCCAAAACAAAATTAAATACTGCACAATAAAAGATTATAAGATTTTAAAAGACAGCAAGGTGCTACCACAATAAATTATGTAACGTTTTGGAGCATTTTCATTCTAAACATATAAAAAGGTGCGTAATAACAGTAGGAAATATATACATCTCTGCATTCCACTCTTAATATATTTAGGATGTTTCTGCAGTTTTATTTACAAGATTGATCTGATACCATGATTCAGTTTGCATTAAAGAGAAAATATTTGCATACAGAAAAGATTTTGTGCATATATAACTTATACTTGTGAACCAGAACGGCCTTTTCAAAAAATAATAAACATCTCTTCCTATGCAAAAGCAGTCTGTTAGAAACAGCCAGAAGACAAGTGAGATAGTGTATCTCTGGGGGATTTACATTTGAAAATCTGCAAGCATAACTGAAGATACATAAGTCGTTATTTTATTACATTATAGATACCTTTTAAAAAGGACCCCAGGAGTTTTTTTCTGAGTGTTTTGGCAAAATGATGTATTTTTTCTCAAATTCTGGATGCACATGTTTCTGGATTTCAGGGGAGAAGATTCTAAAACATAAAAATAATGCCAAACATCTTGCAAATAGTATCTAAAGATAACTGAAATTGATCTGATATATCTATCATTTTAGTACTGTACTATAATAAAATCTTGGCTGGTTTTGAAAAAAAAAATGATAAATGGGGTTGGCCTTTGTTTGATAAAAGAAATCAAACAGTTGTAGCCTAAATAGGGAAGTAAAAAGTAATCCTGTAAAAAGGTAGTGAAAAGCTACATCTGCATTTTTGCCAAATATTCACACTAATATTTCAATTTAGTTACCAGTTAAGCAAAACAGAATCTTTATCAAAACAAAAGCTAATCAATTATACAGCATGCTGATTTGTGGTTTAAATCTAACTTCTTACTCAGAGATATATTGCGAAGTAAATCTTTCTCATAACATCTTGTCTATATTCATAAAATCAATACACAGAAAGATCAGATATGACAATTAAGTGTATCTGGTGTTCCAAAGTGTTCCAAATTATTAAGGAATTATCCGGGCATGCCACTATGGGTATGCTATGTTATGTTTTAGAAACTGTATTTTATTTTTCTATTTACCTCTTTTTATATAACAAAAATAATATTTTAGCCCCTTGTTAAAAACATTTTTTTGCACTGTGTTTGTGACTGGAGAGGTTTTCTTTTTTGGCTGAAACTAATAATGCAGATTTTATATACAAAATACTAGTACATAGTTTAAACTAAAATTAGCTACTATATTTAATTTTTACCTGGATTTTTTAACTTCTGCATATTAGCATTGCTGCGTACAAAACTCCCATCATTATAATCATTCCAAATTTCATTTCCTAATTCAAAATTTACATTCAAAGTTTCAGAAAACAAAGAGATGCTTTTATCTGCATCAGTCAAGTTGCTCATTGAAGATTCTTCAAGACTTTCATGTGAGCTCATTGTCAGGTTATTCTTTTCATCAGACTGCTTGATAGTAAAGAAACCTAAAATTTGACATAACAATAATATCCCAATGTAATTTCTTACATTATTAAAATAATAAATTTATCCAATTTAAACAAAGACAAGTAAATCCATTTTACAAAGACAAGTAAAACACCATTTTTGGAAGCAGGTATCACGTTTCTAATATGGAGCAGATATTTATTTATAAAATGTGCATTTGATTGCATTTATTTTTACAAGCTTTTTAAATTATTATATACTGATCTGAAACATTTATATTCAGATACTTATGACACTGGCTTGGACAGTAAATGTATTATTTTCTGTCAAAAATCTACGAAATAAGAATATTCTGGGATAATAAAGATAACCCAGTTATTCCTTTATGTTACCTTATAATGAAGTGAAGAAGCATGATGTTCCAAATACGTGATGCAATTAATTTATATAATTGAAACTACAGGAATTGAAAGAATTGAACTGTGACTAAATTGTGGCTGAGTAAAATAAATGTTAAGAATCAATAGAAATGTACCATTCATTTTGCGAACTTCAGTTTCCGGTTGAAATGTTTGACAGACATTAGAACTGTAGATGTCTTCTTGTAAAGGGGATCTTGGATGTTGTACGTGTTCTAAACTTTAGAAAAATGAAATCATTAGAATCAATGTTATAGTGAAATAAATTTGAGCTTATTATTAAAGAAAACAAATAATTTCCTTTTCCTACACAGTACAACTTGATGCCATTATTTCTAAAGTAATTATGCATTTCCAGCGTCTTCCTGTAATTGCTACTGCCCAGTTATAGATGCCTGCTTGCTTTAGTGGGCAACTGGAAGGACCTTTATGCCTTGTGTTTTTAGCCCTTCCTCTGAGAAATACCTCCTGTCCTATGTGTATGTTATTGGCTTAAATTCTATCTATCTTCCCCCATGGGGCTTCTGCCTCTCCTAGTTTAGGACTGTTCATTTTAAATTTAGATGATATACAATATAGTCATAACTAACACAGCGCTTCATCTTGGCATGCCCCTTAATTTCTTCCTGATATTGAACTTCAGAATACAGTAATTTAGCAACACCCCCAGATTATATTGTCTCCTCAGTAAATCAACAGAACCATAACCCGCATACTATTTATTCAAGTTATTCTATATTCATTTTACAAGCATGTTTTAATGCCCTTCCTTCTGCAGTTATAGATGGCAGTTATAAAGGAATCCCTTGTGTTTCAGGTGAAACTGAAACACTAGAATATGTTTCTCTAAGATGTAAATTCTATGCAGAACTATGTTGTCAATTAATTCGCTTTTTGGAAACATTGCCTTGCCCCCAGATCAATGTTATTTATCTAGAAGTTTTCATAAATCACAGACATCCTGAAATCATTGTTTTAACATTCAAATGTTGTACTATAGTGATTAAGCTACTAATCTAGATTTCTTATTAAAGGTATGTCATATATTAAACTGTTAACGTTATTATATTTTTGGATTGTACCAGAGTTGTTCTAATTTATGTCTTACCAATCTTGAGCTGAAATAAAGAAAGACAATGATGATAGATAACTCTTACTGTTACTACAATACCTTGGCAATCCTGGAAGAAAAGCTTTTGGAATATAACTAAATTGTTTAAGATCGACTTTTTGAGATTTATTTGACATCTGCATCTAAAATGTAGAAAAAGATTTTTATAATAATATACAGGTACACATATATTAGTGTCTTGCATACAACTAGAAAATTAGAAACCATCACTAATAAAAAAAACCTATATATGAACATTATTTTCTCTACTTGATATGTTTTTATATCGTAGAAAATAGCTCTTTGTGTATGTGTGTAGAGCAAGAGAGAGATCGATTTATCCATGGGTTGAGAGTTTTCTATGGTTAAGATTAGGAGCAAGGAGTTCTAATCCTCCCTTGGAAGCCAGCTGGGTGATGTTTTGGACCTGTTATTCTCTCTCAGACTTCAATCCAGAAACTGAAAACTATCTTGCTGCCAACATGTCTATGGAGATTCTCAGTCATCCAGGTCATGGTTGACCCAAAGGTGCTTTTTCAAAAGGCAACTGGACTTTCTGATTTTTCTTTGAAGATGTTTCACTTCTCATTCAAGAAGCTTCTTCAGCTCTAATTAGATGGTTAAGTTCATTTCTGAGAGTACAACATACTGAATTACTTATTGCAGGTGGGCCCTTTGAATCCTCCTCTACAAGTCCAATATAGAGAGCTGAAGAAGCTTTTGTATGAGAAGTGAAACGTCTTAGAAGAAAAACCAGGAAGTCCAGTTTCCTCTTGAAAAAGCACCTTTGGGACTTGCTACCAACATGTACTAAACTAACATAATAGATAACAGGGCAGAACCTTCAGTGAAAAGGGCTTTATATGGGAATGGATTGATTTGGAATGATGATAGTGATTTTAGTGAATGGCAGATTTGAATTATGCAAAGATCTGAGCAAATGAAGGGTGGCTATAAATCTATTTATAGCTTATAATTACAATGTATTATAGAAATATAATTTATTATATTTCACTCACTATTATACTTGTAATCATTTTATGGTAGGAAAAAACTCCTACGAAAGGGAAGAATAGTTTGAAATTTGTAAATTTATTTAACTTTAGCAAAGGGGAAGACTAGATGGCAATTCCATAGAAATAAAATGATTGCACTGTAAAATCTTAAGAACAGAGTATAAACATTATCCCCCAAACCCTGCTAAGATGGCAGGCAAGAAGCATTGTCAAACTTTTGTCTGCCAAAAGTAGCATAATGTACAATATCCAATCTTAGTTTATTATTCAATTGAGCAATCATATTCAAATTAGCTACTAATGTTTAAAGAAATCATATATTCCCAAAATGCACATTTTTTAAAAAAATTTAAAGCTACCTCCTGTGGAATACTGGTATCAGCTTCTATACTTATTCCAAATAAATGGTCTAGAAGATTATAAAACATTTATTTCCCAATAATTTTTCTGGAATAATTTGTACTGCCACCTTAATCTTTTTTGTAGGCATTTTTAATGTTAATATAATATTCCGCCTCTTTTCTTATTTCACAGGAACTATTCAACCTTAGATATTATATTTCAGTAACAAAAATGGTCTTGATTTAAAATAATTATTTCATATTAAAAGGGCACACAAATTCTTTCAAATTCATATACCTTTAGTCGTTTGACTGGGGGAATGACAGATTCAGCATTCCTGTTTCTTAAGTCAGTAAGATATGAAGAAAAAGCTGACTCATTCTTCATGTTAGATTTCTCTGAAACTCCAATTTTACCTTAAAAATGTAATATATATTTTCATTTTATATTTATATTTTATTTTTGTTACAGAAAACTAGAAACAAAAGAAAAATAATTCATGGAAGTTTCAAATAAACTCTTGTGTGACAACAGCCAACCGCTTCCATTTTATTGGCAACATTGCATGTACGAATTATTTCTAAATAATTCCTAAATCCATTTTTAATGACAAAAAAACCAGAAGCTGTGAGGAATATAACATAGTTATGAGTAAATTACAATGATAATCTGTTCATTTTTATTGATTTTTGGTCTGTTTTTTAATTTTACTCTTCCAGATGCACATCTTTTAAAATTGTTTGTGGGTTTTGGGTCTGTATTATACACTAGGGGTCCCCAACCCCTGGGCCATGGACTGGTACCAGGCTGCGGCCTGTTTGGAATCAAGCTGTGCACAGGTGAGCAAGCAAAACTTCATCTGCGCATGAGCTGGATCTAGGTTGCATATGAAACCATCCATCACCCCTCATCCAGAGAAAAATTGTCTTCCATGAAACTAGTCCCTGTTGCCAAAAAGGTTGAGGACCACTGTTGTGCTCTATTAAGAATCTGTCATGTTCCAAATGTAAAACTTCCTCCAATATACCCACTTTTAAAAGTGTTTACTGTTATGTTCTTATAAGGACAACCGCCGGGGATTGGCTAATCCACCGGCGGGAACTTTCAAACAGCTGTCATTGGCCGGCCGGGGCTGCTGGAGCTCCATAAAAGAGGGCTCCGGCAGCACAGCCGGCATCTGTTACTGAGCTGATTAAAGGTACTGAATGGACCTCGTTGCCTGCGTGTTTCTTTCCGGCGCCTGATCTAACATTTACATTTATGAGCATGTGCACATTTCTACACTCAAGAGGCTGAGTGAATCCTTCTCTTAATGCTTTACATGCAAACTGTATCATTGATAAGTTACAATAAGAAAAAAAAACTCACAACAATCATGTCCACATGTTTCTTTATATTTGCAGTGGTGATTGCATTTTCTATTTCCATTCTTTATGCTTAGTGATTCTTGGCTACAAGTGGCTTCTTTTGTTTTATGTTAATTTGATGGCATAGAAGAAAAAAAACTTTAAACGTATCAGAATCAAATACATGGTAATCAGTGAAAAATTGCAGCCTTTGCACATTATTTTACTGTTTTTTCCACAAATTCTATAAGGTAATATGTAAGTGAAGAAGGAACATGTAGAAAACATTTGAAAATGATCATGTAGAAAACAGTAGGTGCTTAGTAGGTGATAAGCCTACTAAACATTTACTATAATTTAAGTGTATTTATCCATAATTTACAAGTGTATATACACTGACACTTCGATGTCAAAAGGATAAGACATAGAGTATATATTCTGTTTCTAAAAGTTTTGTACCAAATTAAATCCCACTGTGTTCAGTAAGGCTGTCCGTGGAAAATTTATCTGAGGATCCTTACAATTATTTACAATTTAAATAAAAATCAAGTAAAATATTCAGATTCAAAAAACAAAATACATATACATATACATATACATTAGGGATCCATTTTATATATTATTTTTAATGAATTGGCCTAAAATCATAACAAAGTTACATGCTATTTAAAGTATTAGAAACAAATTTTAAAACAAAAACCCATCAGAATTCTAGTGCTATTTATCATCACAAAGAGAATACCTTGGGCAAATTTCAAATGCCTACTAAATAAGTAGGATTTGCATTTTGAATATTAAACCCAAAAGCACATTGATTTTTCTTGTTTGCCAACTCTTCTCATAATTATTTTAATATTCTGCAATCAAAAACTTCTGAAGTAGGCCTGTACCCTTTATAGTCATACATTATTCACCATCAAACCAAGTTCTGACATCAAACACTTATGTACCATACCTAAAATCTATTCTGCTGCTAGCAATAAATATTTAGTATGGAATTTTTGTTTACCTTTATTTGTTCTTAATTTTGATGACCCTATTGAAGATATCTGAGAGCTATCAGATTTTCCATGAGTGATCATGATTCCAACCTTCTTTGGTCCCAAGTAAAATGGTTTATATCTCTGCTGAATATCCAATCCAACTATTAGGGAAGAAAATTATATAATTATACATATACATACATATGTATATTAATATACATATGTATATTATACACACACACACACACTTATATATACATGCACACATACACACATATATATTTGTGCACAGAAGAAAAACTAATTTTAATGCATATCCCACTTTCTTGCCGATAGAATGTTACAACTGATGCATTTTGTACGGTAAATAGTATGTAAGAGTGTAGTACTGGATTAAAAACTAATTTAAATATTGAAACATATATTTCACTTTTTCTCTTTCCAATGTTTTCTTTTCAATTGATTGTATCTTCCAACAAGGCAGCAGAGAGTGGAAGAAAATATAGGTATGCATTCTATAAGGTAATAATAGCACTTTTTATAGGTCCACATGATCTAGGAGCTATATACTAAGTAAAATGTACATATTATACACACATATTTACTTGCCATTGTAAAAATAATCCTAGTTATTAATATTATAAAATACTAATTATATTATATAATATATATATAATAACTCAAGGTGATGAATATCCTTTCTCGTACTTTCCCCACAAAAACCACCATGTGAGGTGATTTGGGCTGAGTGACTGGTTCAAAGTCACCCAGTTGGCCTTCACTCACATTTCCACAGTTTCTAGCCTAAAGACTTAACCACTAGACTAAACTAGTTTATAAACTTCAACCTCATTCCAAGCTCCATCCTTAAAACACAGTTATATACGTGTTATTATCTCCTATGACAACCTTTGTCAATCTATTGTTGGGCTTCTCAGATAGTTTGGTGATCATTGTTTAAGATATTTCAATAAATAACTTTTGTTTCAGATCTCCATTGCTTTTTGTTCAAATTCACTGGATGACTTTTTTCCATGACACAATATAATGTAAAGCAGAAATGCAGTTTCACTGTAAAATCAGCATATAGTAATTTAAGAAACATGAAAACCAAGAGGTTCTCAGTTTAAAACTTAGTAGACTTACCATATTCAGAACTGATTAGATTTATATTAAGCTCATCAGAATTAACAGCTCTTCTCACTTCAATCTTTTTAGTCCAGTTTCCAGTTTTCAGCAAAGCAGAATCCCTGCAAGTATATAATGAATCAATAGCTTAAAGTTAAATATACAAAAATGCACAATTGTTAAAGTTTCTAAATAATTTAAATTTACTCACATAATCCTTTGTCTAAAAACCACATTATTATCATTATCTCCTATTACTAGGGTTGCATAATGAGAATCTGGAGCAGTTCTTTTTATCTGCATCTGTTCAAAGTTGGTTAATATGATTGTCAGTATGATTTCAGCTACTGCTTCGTTGTACTTTGCCAGCTTGAAAATAAATGATATACAATTCAAAAATAAAACTAGCTTTTGCATATGATATCATAAATAAATATGAATAGATTGATATTGGCTGGAGTCAGATACCATGCTAAGTTATTTCAATGTTATGACACATGTGTAATGATGCCATTCTGCCCAATGCTACCATTACATAATTGGACTCCAAAGTCTGATACATATGTTACAGAATATAGAATACAGAATAACAGAGTTGGAAGGGACTTCTAGTCCAACCCCCTGCTCAAGCAGGAGACCCAATACCATTCTGGACAAATGGCTGTCCAATCATTTCTTAAAAGTCTCCAGTGATGGAGCACCCTCAACTTCTGAAGGCAAGCTGAAGGCAAGAATTTCTCCCTAGTTCTAGGTTGGATATCTCTTTGGTAAGTTTCCAACCACTACTTCTGGCCTTTCCTTCAAGTGGTTTGGAAAATACTGTATTTTTCAGAGTATAAGACGCACCTTTTTACCCCCATAAAGAGGGTGAAAATTTAGGTGCGTATTATACACCGAATATAGCCCCGCCCACCCACTGGCCCCCAT